>CM062288.1:280605728-280778895 GCA_031216915.1 Pictodentalium vernedei
CATCACAGTCGGAACAAACCAAGTTTACACCCCCTCCCCCCCCCCCCCCCCCCCCATCCAGTTAGTGATCTTCGCGACACACCTGTTAGCAAATGAAACAAACTCAGTTATACTGAACGCTGTCATTTGAATGGAATTTGTCTGGTGGTTTGACAAATCACTTTTAGTTAATTTTCACAAGTTCTTTTGCACATGTTTAATTAATCATCTGCACGCCGATATCAAAATGGAAAAGTTTTCTCCAACAAATATTTCCATAACGCAGTTTGATATTTAACCAAATATACCTTGTTTGGCAGAGCTCGACGAGCTCTGTCAAACAAGATATAATTGGTTAAATTCATTGTTAAACAAGAGAAAAGCGCAGTGATTGGAGCAAATTCTGTTGCACTATCAGAATGTTGGATGTTAACCCTTTACCTAACGTAATGGCAAAAACCGGCCAGCGCTATTCTAAAAAAATCGCCAATTAATTTTCATTATTTTTTTCATTTTTTGTCTCAAAAACATAGGTTATGACCCCTCGTTGTAACGAGCTCGTCGAGCTCGTTCCAACGAGGGGTCATAACCTATGTTTTTGAGACAAAAAATGAAAAAAATTAGTTATTCAAGAATTTTTTTTGCAAAGTGTCGTCTGCTTTTCATGTTTGGTAAAGGGTTAAGGGCGACATCACTTAGCAACACATTACAGAAAATACATGTCATGCAGTGATAAGATTTTATATGTTGGAACTTCAACAGGAAGCCCTCAACAGGACCTAATTAAATAGTACAGAAGCATGGCAACATCTGGACTCTTCGAGAATTTCTTAACCTGAAATAACCTATTGATACAACCCAGTGTGATAATGAAGACATTCATTGTTTTGATGATTCCATGCCAATAGATTGAAATACAAAACCGTGTGGATAGTACATTCTGTATTGTATCATTCATACTTTCTGTCTATCATTGTCTTTCTTACCCTTTATATGGGTGATATAAATGGTATCTTTAATTCATTCAATTAGAAATATACAGGGCAGTGTAACGGCTCATCTTTTTATCCAACTAGTAAGACAGTGGTACCATAGCTTATCGATGGATGAATTTCGCATTGTGTCCATTGTGGGTTAACCCGATGTGTCCTTCTGGGAGCTGCAGTTTTCATGCTGATATCCATACTAATTACGCTACCTTCTTGTACAAAAAACCTAAATAATCTTTCTGATCACATCTACACAATCATATTACAGAAAATGTTATGAGGATAAAAGTTACAGCGTCTGGAAAACGCATTTATGAGGCAATGACCAACTCGTCCACCTCGATTCTGTATATGAAAAAAAACTGCAGACTCTCCTATTCAAATAATAATTACTTGACTTTTGCCTGTTGCTGGAATCGAGTTCTTACCATGCGTGCCTAATATGTGGGTTACGAAGTTTTTTTTCTTAAGAAATCAGCGCACCGCTATCTAACTGGAAAGCAGTCTCTGTGGCCGTGGTATATATTAACCCATGCTGGTTCAACATATGAAGCAAGCGTGTTACACAAAAACTGCATGCGGTTGTTGATTTTTTTTTTGTAAAATGATTTATCACTGATTTGCGTGTTGCCGCGACCTTTTTCAAACGAGAACTGAGAAGGGAATCGATCTCCACGTCGTACGGTCAGAGCAAGCGCACCGAAAGCCTACAGCTTGAAATTATAAAACTTGAATCCGGGAAGTCTACAGGCGTCAACATTTTCACAAAATTTCTAGACTGAACACCTTTTGTTCCAATAAGACTAATATCCTAGTTCTCTGAATCCTAGTTCTCTGATTGGACGGGGGCTCGCGTAGTTTTTTCATTTTCACGGCTTGAGTAGCATATGTTCCAATAAGAGTGACATCGTCGCCCTCTGACTGGATGAGAGGTTGCTTAGTTTCTTTCATGTTTACGGCTCCAGTAGCAAATGTTACCGTCTGACGCCACAACGCGAAGTATTTGAAATGACGTCGCCCGTTTCTTAATTGCTTCATCAACGGAATGACTAGCAAGGAAGGCGCTTAAATTTTCTGGATTTTCCACGCGTGCAGCAGAGGGTGCTCCGAATGAAGTGTTGTTTAAATTGCAAACCGATTTACGATTTGAACTGAGATTTATCTGGTTTATTGATTATTTATCCAGTGTCGTCGTGGGGTACACGAGAGGTTTATATACTAAACCTGTCATCTTTAAAAGTTGCCTTGCAGAAGACAACTTTTTAACTTTTTAATAAATTGATCCGGTACAAGCAAAGCTATAGTAATGGTTGAAGGCAAGTATATCATCGACGTACAGTACGCCTTAGCACACAGCGCCACCAGGCTCCCACATACAGTGATTATTACGATTTTTGACGAAACGCGTCCAATAAGAAAGGTCTGGATCGAACCTTTGGAGAGGTCCAGACGATCACTCCTATAAGTTAACACCGTGCACTCTGGTAGTGCAACAGAGTTTTCTCCCATCACTCGGTTTTTCTCTTGTTTAACTATGAATTTAATCAATTATATCTTATTAAACAGAGCTCACTGTGCTCTGTCAAACAAGGTATATTTGGTCAAGTATCAAACTGCATTATGAGAAATGTTTGCTGCTGAAAACTTTGCCATTTTGACATCAGAGTGCAGAGGGTTAAGGGAGGCGTTTAGTAAATTTGACAATAAATTTGAATTGATGTGAAAATTCTGTTTATCACATGTTCCAAACATGATAAAAATGCCCGAATACCACACTAAATAAGGAGCTATTCCTGTAATGCCTCGAATTACGGTGAGTTACTTGGCAGATTGCTCGCCTTGAAAAATAGTTCCCAATGACGTAGACGTTTTGAAGCATTTACTAATAATAGAATTATATTGAAGAGATGGTTAAAACCATTGATACCCATACAAACGAATTCCTGGAATGGCAGTGAAAAACTTCGCCACTCAATCTGCCACCACCTCCCAATAAGGCGTCAAGTCAATCAACGCGATAACTCCTCCCAAACCATGACATTTGGTGACGTGATAGGTGTTACGCTGTGACTGTAGTCACAGCGTAACAACTTTTACTTCATCAAGCGTCATGGTGTTTGCTTAGCACGAAAACTAATAACAATTTTATCTACTTTTCCATTGTCGGTATTTGTTTTTTTTTTTTGTAAATAATATAACTAAAATATGCTATGAATATTCAATTTGTATTGTTACGAAGAATGTGGACATCATCAGCATATTTATTTTTCCCAGACTTCAAAGTATACTTTTTAAAAAGTGATGGGCGGGTGCGTGGCGTCGGGTACGTAAAAGCTTTCGAAAATTGTATTGTTGTTGGGCATTATTTATTTATAATATCTTCCGCCCTCCTCCCCCACAATGGCCTGGGTGGGGACATTTTTCTCTTTGTTACCAATGAGTGTTCCATCAATCTAATTATACAAAGATCAGCATTCAAAACTCATTAACCCTTTACCTAACGTATCGGAAGCAGCCACACGCGTAATATACACATTGAGCAGAGGAAAAAAATGTGATCCCCTCAGTGGAACAAGCTCGTCCCAATGCTTTGTTGAATTTTTTGTTGAATTATTTTTTCAGAAATTTTTTTTAAAAGCCATATCACGTGCCCCCCTCCTATTGGTACGAACTCGCTGAACTCGTGCCAATGGGGTGGGGCGGGGATGGGGGCGGGGGGGGGGGGGTCACACTATATGGTTTTGTTGAATTATTTTGAAAAAAAGTGGTAAAAACTAATTTTTAAAATATTATATTTTGATATTATATGCTATGGGTAAAGGGTTAAATATGTGACGAATCCAAGATACTGGGTTCAGAGGAGAGACCTGTCTCAATCGTGGCTCATGATGTGACGCATAATCGAGCTCCCGTAGAGGTGAGTTGGTAACGAGCACGAGAAGCGTTATTCCATTCTCGTCGGCAGAGTCCGGGGTTCTCCAACGGGAAATATTTGAAAATGGAATGTTAGCGTTGCTCTTCGGTAGCTTCATCGTGGAAGATGTATGTTCGAGGTACGGTATTATACAGTGGTGGATGTCTATGTCTTATCGTGGATAATGCCGTATCCTTTGGTATCGGTGCCTGTGGAAAAAATAATTTTGAAAAATAGTGGATAGAGGACGCGCGGCCTGGAACCGCCCTTGGCCGCTGACTCTCGTTGAAGTTATGCACCTAAAACTTCCATGTGACCCCTGTAAACACTTTCGAAAATGAAATACACCCCACCCAATCTTATTGGGGACAGCACCGGAAAGGTTCAGTTGCTTCAGAGTGTTTACACGAAATGTAAACAGACGACCAGATGCTAGGGTTCAAGTTTCATGCAAGAATACCACAGCGCGCACCTGACGCTACTTCCGGAATGTTTTTGAACGGTCGCGCGTCACGGCTTGTGGAGTATATGAATTTTCGGACCCTTTTCGGTAATTTTACTTGATGTGGGACTGTTCCCTGTCGCATGGCATACTCCCGCTGAATCAAACCTTCCCGCAGAACAACACCCAATATATTACAGGTCGTTCAACTTCATAGCAACCACGTGCCACCATCGAAACCGAGATGGCGACAATATTGGCTGAGCATGCACATACACGTATCACCGTGGTAATGGTGTATCACAACATGGCTGTCCCATGCTGGTTACGATGACAATGCCAAATGACGTCACTACCACGTGACTGTTAACGCCACATGAGATCTCGCCAATGATATCCAACAAATCTGGCGAGTCCGGGTGCGTGATATACTCTTAGAGAGAGAGAGAGAGAGAGAGAGAGAGAGAGAGAGAGAGACAGCCAACCAACATCAATATATTTTTCACTACAATGCCACCACCAGAGAATTAGAATTCCTACACCTCGGTCTGTTGTACTGTTTAGTGGTAAATTCACTAAACGGGAGTTAAAATCTTGAAGTTAGAAAGATTAACATGTAACGTTTAGTGAGTTTATCCGGATATGTGTTTTAATGTACCCGAAGTAGGTCGAGTATTGGTTGGAGTAATTATTACCAACACACTCAAGATGTTGATTTTTCACTTCCTGTATCGTGTATTCTCACCTTCATCATTTTTATGACTACAAGTTATCATTTTTTGTAGAAAGTTTGTTATTTGATAGTTGTGTGGACTAATCGATGAGGACGTGAGCATTAAAGGGGGTGTCAAACACACGAAGTATAGTGTATACTTCTTATAATACTAAGATAGGTATATAGCACACCTGTGTGTAAAAAGATAATAAATATCTACTGCAAGTAGCCGAGTACACGCTAGAACGGTTAGAATGATACCCATATTTAATGACATTAAATATGAAAAATATGGAGTGAAATCTTCATTGTGACAGTAATGACAGGTTGACATGAATCGTTAGATGTACACAAATATCAACAGAGAAAATACGCAAGCATGTTAAACTTCAGAGAAAAACCCCACCTTCGGTCAACAAGCCACCCAGGAATAACCAGAGATAAAAGCCTATTTGTGGCAAAAGACTCTGGAAACCTGCAGTCGGAGTATGCAAAATTGACCTCAGGGTCAGGATGCCGACCTCCATCCTTTCACTTTCTGTTTTAAAATGAAGCATGTAACCGCTGCGGTGATATGGCTAGAAATGACAGTAACACAACATCAGCATAAACTGGTCACTCAGCGTGACGAACTCATAACTCTCGTGTCTGATAACACGTTATTCACTCAGCCGTTAGATGAACTGACTGCAGTGTTAAGACACTGCCGTTAAGGCTGTTAACCCTTTAACTACCGTACCCACAATACATACATTTCTCGCTATACTGCGAAACGCGAGAAAGTTAACTTAACACGAATCATCGTTTCGTGAAACTTTAAAACTGCTGTGGACATACAGCTGTGTCGATCTTTACGTTCCGTAAAAGTGGACCTAATCCGGCAGGTACCACGGAGTGCTGATTGAAATCATACTTTATGCCCTTCTCTTAGCGCACCTGACGATTTCTGCCCACTTCCCGAATTCAAATGGAGGGGCGAATCCACAGACGACGCTTCGAAGGCAGTAGCATAGCCGGTGTGGGGGGAGGGGGGGGGCTAGGAGGTGTCCTAGCCCCCTAAAAATTGCAGTGCCCCCTCCCCCTCAAAATGGGAAAATTAAAGCACCTGAGGGTCCCAGATTCAATCTGAGGGTATTGAATTTTCAAAATCTTTTCGGAGGAACCCGCCCGAACCCCCACCAATGGGGGGGGGGAGGGGTACCCTAGGCCTGAGGTTGAGGGTGAGTGTGGTCCTTCCATTGGTGGGGAGCCCCCCCCCCGAACCCCCACCAATGGGAGGACCATACCTATCTCGACCTCAGACCCACGGCCTTCGGATATGCCTCTGGCATATATCGACCTGGCCTCCCCAAAAAAGATTATGGCCCCCTCAATAGGAAAACCTAGCTACGCTCCTGAGCGAAGGAGAAGGAGAATTTAAGGGGTGGAGTGAACCCCCAACCTCCAATATTTTTTTCGTACGGAGTCTTAGACTCGTGCTAGTAATCCTATACTAGCACGAGTCTAAGGATCGTGATAGTATAGGATTACTAGCACGAGTCTAAGACTCGTGCTAGTAATCCTATACTAGCACGAGTCTTGGACTCGTGCTAGTATAGGATTATTAGCACTATAAATTTGATACTTTGATTTATGTCACAGACACAGTCGGCCATACAAAAGGACAGCCGGGTCCCAGTTGGGATGGTGGGATGGTGGGATAGGCGTGGTGGTGGCAGTATGATAAATTTGGAGTACGTGTTAATTAAAATGAATGCCATGGGGCGGATTATGGGTATCACAGAACTAAATATTTTCTCATAGGCGACCATTATAACGTTCAAGCGAAAACAAATATGATCGCATCACTTTAATTTTGACAGTCAATTTTGACATCGTTGTCAAGTATAGACCTTCAGACAACTTTTTCTGACCTTAAAACTGGGGTTCGTGCAACAAATAAGAGAGAAAAACTGACAGGAAGGGAAGCACAAGTCACGTACACGTTTTTTAGGGAATTCTCAATAAAAGCACACCAAAAGTCAATTGTATTTTCAAAAAGTCATCAAATCACCCTCTTTATTTATCTGGAATATTCGACAATTAGGCAAGATGTCAAGAGAATGCTTCAAATTTATTGAAACGTATTTTCCCAAGGCTGTTTATTTTTTGGAGATAGCATCATTTCCGTGCAACATTTCAGGATGGGTAACTCTAATTAAAATATTCAGTTCAGTGATACCTGGACTCCACATAATTTTCTTTCAGTTTCCTTCGGTTCTTCTAATAAACGAAAACAACAAACAATTCCGAATACTGTCTGCTGTTTTCGTTTTTTAAAAGTAACAAAATGAAACTTGACTCTATTTTCTACTGATGTCGCAGGTGTTTTTTTCAACAAATACTTGCTTCTTAAACAGACATTCCTCGCGCGTCTAATAATTTCAGGGGCGATAACTTTATCGAAAATCGATTTTCATGACCATTTAAGTCAGGGATGGTGGGATACTCGGTCCCGGAACACTGTCGGAAAATTTGAACTCTCGTCGCACCATGGTGGAAAATTTAAGATCCTACAATACAGTCACCGTGGACTGGTCGTAATCCACGCATGAGCAGGTTCAAAGGGCAATTCTATAGCTTCGGGTTGATCCCGGTGCTTCATTAATTTAATTTTTGATGATTATTCCTGTAATTAGTATTTGGAATATAATACTCCTGCGTCCGTGGAAATGTTGCCCACCCGTGAAAAGTGACCAGTCCACTGCGGCCGTACTGTAGCTTCTGTTGCAGTCCACTGCGGCCGTACTGTAGCTTCGGACATGACATGACTATGCTCCTGATCGCAACTACTGCTAAGCCGTTATAGACTCACGAACTGTCGTATTGTGGTCGATCTGAAAACGTGTTCATACCCTTAAGGGTTCAAAGGGACTCCGTGTGTTTGTTCATACCTTTAAGGGTTTAAAGGGACTCAGTGTGTTTGTTCATAGCCTTAAGGGTTCAGGGTACTCCCTGTGTTTGTTCACATCCTTAAGGGTTCAAGGGGAGTCCGTGTTTTTGTTCATACCCTTATGGGTTCAAGGGGACTGCGTATGTTTATTCATACCCTTAAGGGTTCAAAGGGACTCCGTGACTTTGTTCATACCCTTAAGGATTCAAGGGGACTCTGAGTGTTTGTTCATACCCTTAAGGGTTCAAGGAGACTCAATGTGTTTGTTTATACCCTCAAGGGTTCAAGGGGACTGAGTATGTTTATTTTTATCCTTAAGGGTTCAAAGGGACTCCGAGTGTTTGTTCATACCCTTAAGGGTTCAAGGGGACTGCGTATGTTTATTTATATCCTTAAGGGTTCAAAAGGACTCCGAGTGTTTGTTCATACCCTTAAGGGTTCAAGGGGACTCTGCGTGTTGGTTCATACCCTTAAGGGTCAAAGGGACTACGTGTGTTTGTTCATACCCTTTAGGGTTCAAGGAGACTCCATGTGTTTGGTCATACTCTTAAAGGTTCAAGGGAACTCCGTGTGTTTGTTCATACACTTAAGGGTTTAAAGGGACTCCGTGTGTTTCCATTAGAGTTATTGGGCGCACATGGATTTTAGAATCCATTAATTTAACCTGAGATTTTAGGTTAGCTTTTGCGGCCCGTTGTGTCCTTGTGCAAGGCACTTCATCCCGATTGGGGCACGGTGTCGTTGTGTACTAAAGCGTACTGCACGTCGATGATGCACTTGTCTTCAACCAATGCTAACCCTTCTTGTGTGGAGTTAGTTCGTTGGGGAAAGTGGCAGTTGCTCGCCGTTGCTCGCCGTTGCTCGGTGGTTCTCTCTGGCTACTCCGGCTTCCTCCACAATGTATCCGCTTTTTCAAATGCACACCCCAGACAGAGATTTACTTAGGTATATTGAGTTAAGCGTTGTGAGAGTGTAACTGAACACTTCTAACATGTGTGTTCGTTATTAACCCTTTACCTAACACGCAAAGCAGACGGCACCTACAAACAAAATTCTTGAATACCTAACCTATATTTTTTCATTTTTTGCGTCAAAAACTTAGCTCATGTCCCCTCATTTGAACGAGCTCAACGAGCTCGTTCCAATGAGGGGGCATAAGGTATGTTTTTTAAATAAAAAATAACGAAAATTGAATGGTGATTTTTGGTAATATCGCTGGCAGGTTTTGGTTGTAACGTTGGGTTATTTATTTATTTATTTATTTATTTATTTATTTATTTATTTATTTATTTATTTATTTATTTATTGGTGTTTAAGGTCACATACTTATGCACAATGGCTAATCGTGACCGTGACAACTTTACGTGTGGAGGAAGCCGGAGTACCCGGAAAGAACCACCGAGCATCGACGAGCAACTGTCAGCTCCTCAACATTCTAACTCTGTTCAAGCTCCGTTCGAGCAGGGTTACAGCGGATGAAGACATGTGCACCATCGACATGCAGTACGCCTTAGTACACGGCGTCATCGTGCCCCCATGTAGGCAACCGTGGTAAAGTGCCTTGCCCAAGGAAACAACGCGGGTCGTCCCGTACGGGGATCGAACTGTTAGGTTGGGTAAAGGGTTAAATAGCTGCATGACGAGAGATTACAATTGAATAGACCATATACTTTTTTGATATCCCATAAACCAACGCTGTCTATTCAAAATTTTATCTTACAATCAACATGTATTTTTGTCTGTATTAACTCCGCAACTGTCGTGTATCCGACCCCCTGATGCAGATGTTTGTATCAGGGGGTCGGATACAAGCACGTTCCTTTCGCGTAAGTTCCATTTTTTTTCTTTTTGTTCATCCGAACGAATAAATAGTTCGTTATATATTCGTCAACATTCTTGACTTATCTCCAATATATTGTAAGATAAAATGATTATTACCATTATCTGGATGTACAAAATATGTATCCGAGTCTCGCTCCGAGTTCTAAGCGAGACCCGGATACATATTTTATACATCCGCACTCTGCCCTTTGAACCCGGAGCTCGACTCGGATACATATTTTGTACATCCACATAATGGTAATAATCTCTATTGAGCCTTTGGCGCATAATTTGGCTGGAGAATATTCAGAAAAATGCCCATTCACTGACACGGGGAAAACAGACTCTTTTAACCCTTTCATCACATGTGGTATCTTCCATGTCAGTTCAATGACTGCAGTTGAAAGAGTCAATATCCATTATTTAAATAATACTTTTATTCAATGAATATGCTATATGTTACGGGATTGAGAACCAAAAAAGAAATAGTATATATACTACTTCAAGTTTGCTAAGCACCAAGTATATCCAACTACCTGTTTTGCGTTTTAGTTGAAATATTGTTATGAAAAGTGTATATATTTTTTATTTAATTATGTGTTTAATAATTTAAGTACAGAAATTAAGATTGTTTTTGTGTTTGACATTATTTTTTAGCTTTTGAATACGATAACCATGGAAAATGGATATTATTGGTAAAAGACGAAATTTTTCAATTTGCCAAAAAGTTGACTGAGCGAACTGGTATGGGTTCAATATCGAGTATGAGACCCGGTACTGTTAATTAATTACAGCTTGACAATGCCTTCTCATGTTCCTGGTGGTCCCTTGTGGGGTGTTGTTCCATACTTGGACCAGCATGGCACCAAGCTCCTGAACACTTCTTGGCTGGACTGGACTGGACGGGTTGAAATTGCAAGCTGCAACTCATTCCAGACATGTTCGATTGGATTGAGGTCAGGGATCTTGCTGGCCAGTCCATACGCTCAATCCCCTCCCTTTGTCGGTACTCCCCGACAGCATGGGCAACATGAGGACTGGCATTATCCTCCATCAGAATGAATCTATCACCCACTGCACCTGCCTACAATCTGACGTGGACATCCAGGATCTCATCAATATACCGCTGTGTAGGCAATGTACAACGATCAACCACACAGAGCTATGTACATCCACCCCTACTGATGCCACCCCAGACCATGATTGACCCTCCACCATAGCGGTCATTCTCAGCAATGTTGGCTGCATGGAATCCCTCTCCTGGTCTTCTCCATACCCTAGAGCGCCTATCTGTGTGGTTTAGGCAGTACCTTGGCTCATCTGTAAATAGGACAGGTCGCCAATCTTCTCTGGTCCATCCAACGCGGTCCATGGCCCATTCATATCGTGTCTGGCGGTGGTTCTGGGACTGCGAATACATTGTCTTCTCGATCGGAGACCACTTTCGTGCAACCTTGCCCGGATAGTCTGCGTCGAAACGTTTACCCCGGATGCATTCTGAAGGTCACTGTGAAGCTGTGTTGCTGTGACAAAACGGTTCCTACGGGCCTGAATGATCGAAAACCGGTTTTCAGCTGCAGATGTTGCCCTGTCTCTGCTACACCATGCCGTCTTACTGGTGTTCCATACTGCTGAAATCTTGCCCAGGCTCTGGTGATCACCGTATGGTGCACACCAATGGCTTCACCAACCTGACGATGGGTAGCCCCTTGCTCCACCATCCCTACAGCCCGCCACATTTCTGCTTTAGACTAATGTCTTCTTACATTTGCATTTGCCATATTCAATCATTAAATCACAAGGGTTTGTGTTGAAATGAAGATTGAATACCCTACACATGTCATGTACATGTAGACAGCACACATCATGAAAATCAAGGGGTACATCCTTTCCATGACTGCCACGAACAGTCTGCCTGTCAAGAGAGCTAATGTAAACACTGGGGACCATCTCAATACATTCTTCAATCATATCCACCAAAAATATCGCAAATATGTCACAAGCGAATTTCACAGTTTATACGTATACGTGCCATTTGTTTCGGGTTCGGTGTGGAGTGCTTTGACCAAAGATACCTAATGTATAGTGCAGTTAGAATGCAAGTACGCTATCTTGAGACCTGACTCAGGGGCATGTTTTGTCTGACAGGGCTCCTTGAGCCCTGATGGACAGGACATGCACTTGATTGAATCCCGCCAAAAATATTAAGATTTGTCAAATCCACCCCTTTCTGGTATCTTAACATATTTCATCGTCCTGATCTGAATATTTCGCTTTGGAACCTCACTCAAGTTCATGTTTTGCCTGACAGGGCTCCTTGAGCCCTGATAGTCGGGACATGCAGTTGACTGAGTCTCGCCTGAAATATCAAGATTTGTCGTATCTCTTCCATTCTGGTATCTTATCACTTCTCATCATTCTCATCTGAATATTTCATTATTGAATGGTTCACTGAATCACTGAATGGCTTGAAACTCTGCTGTCTTGACCGTTTTTTTCTATTTTTTTTTCTCTCTGTTTTTATGGGGAATAGCAGGAAGACAGCCAATAGGGCTATGCTGTTTCCCGCAGTACACATATTAGTTTAATGTTATTTTTGTACAATAATTATACTGCAAATAAAGATTTCAATTTCAATTTCAATGATGTGTCAAATATTTGGTGCTTAGCAAACTTTGAGTAGTATATATTGAACATCAAAAGATATAACATATATTAACCCTTTACCTAACATGAAAAGCAGACGACACTTGCAAAAAAAATTCTTGAATAACTAATTTTTTCATTTTTTGTTTCAAAAACATAGGTTATGACCCCTCGTCGGAACGAGCTCGACGAGCTCGTTCCAACGAGGGGTCATAACCTATGTTTTTGAGACAAAAAATGAAAATATTTTGAAAATTAATTGGCGATATTTGAGAATAGCGCTGGCCGGTTTTGACCGTTACGTTGGGTAAAGGGTTAACAAAAAAACAAATTGCTAAGTAATGGAGGGATCTGACAGAACGCTAGGACCTTATAGTAGTCATCTCCCTGAGACATTCATAAATTTACACAAAAATGTGGTATAAAACAGTAGATTGACTCATATCTTACCTCCTACAAGTATATGGGAATTTCATTGGTTGAAAGACGTCACATGCAGACTGGATATAAAACCATATACTGCCTGTCAACATCAATATACGCTGACAGCTATGGGTAATCTCACTTTGTTCATTGATTATTCAAAATGGCGGCAGCCGATAAACGCTTCAAGTTGAAAGATTGAGTGTTGGAAGCCCATATTTGGTCTGAAGTGAAGGTTAGGCAACTTAAAAGGCTTCATATTCTGTGGATGTGTGTCATGTTACCTTCGAAATGAAACTGTTTGGTATGCGTGAATTTGCCTTGTTACAATTTATGGGAGAGTGCCTGTAGGCACTCTCTCCCATAAATTGTAACAAGGCAAAGACACGCGAACACATTGTGCGAATTCTCTCATTTAATTTTTATCGCTGTTGTTATTAGTTCTGTGCATCGATGCAGCAGTCGGTAAGATATATTCGTCACACAGTTTGTTGGTGGCCTAATATTGTATATATGGTGTCAGTTAATTCCATATTGGACTCGAGCTTCACCCTCGTCCAATCTGAAATTAGCTGACACCATTTATACCATATTAGGCCACCAACAAACTGTGTAACTAATAATATTTTGCCGTCTGGCTGTAAAGGCCCTAAGAATGTAGACCTGGGAGCTAATGCATGAGAGATCATTCACACTTGACTTGATAGCATCGTACTCGACACATGCATGTAACCGCGAGTGCAATGTCACGACACCCCGGTCAGGGACAAAACTGGAGAGAAAGTTGGTGGTAATTCTAGTCATAGAAAGATGAGCATGGGGAGTCAAACTAGCAACTTCCGACCTAGAATTTTTTTTTGTATTAGGGTTTAACGACATATTAACAGCCAGAGTCATATCATGTCGGTGACAGTTTTACGTGTGGAGGAAGTCGGAGTACCCGGAGAGAACCACCGAGCAACGACGAGCAGCTGTCGGCTCTCCAACATCGTAACTCTGAACTCTGCACCGCGACACAGGCAGGGTTAGATTGGTTGAAAACATGCGCACCATCGACGTGCAGTATGCCTTAGTACACAGCGTCATCGTGTCCCCATGTAGGCGATCGGGGTTAAGTGTCTGCACAAGGACACAACGCGGGAGCGCGAATCAGTCGCTGAAATGGTCACCCACCCAACTACTAACCGGACTCGACGTTGCTTAACTTCGGTGATCTGACGAGAACCGGTTACCGCGATCGACCTAGAAAAACGTGTCTTGTACCCGAGGTATATTTGATCCGTTTTAGCGATAAAAAGTATTTAATTGAGCATGTTGTATACCAACGCAAAGCTTAATGTCTTTGTTGTCGTGTGACATCAATATCTTGACTTCAAATTCATTGGTTTGGTTTTTCTGTGAGTTTGAATAAGGAAGGTAGATATCTTCCAAACCAGCGAGTTGTCAACTATCACTCTCTTATAATACTTGATCATGGGAAAATACATAATTTCTTAATAAAAACTCATATACACAATTTTTCCATGATCTATGGCACCTGTTGAACACCCCTGGGCAATCATGGCTGAATTTTATGAAAAATCCAGTCAGTCCACACGCACTAATCGTGCGTGAAGCGTTCGTCCTTAAACTCTTCTTGTTTTGTCGAAACAAGAACTTTAAGTCCCTCAAAAAACTTGATATTGATTGGTCGATATTGCCAAATTGTCGCCTGAGACGATATAATTTATCTTCATCAACTCCCATGGGAAAATTACGACTATTGTGCAACAGATCAGTTAAGAAATGATTGCATCAAAATTGCCAGGTTGTAAATAAAAAACAAAACAGAACAAACTTCCTACCTTCAAGTTATATTAACCCTTTGAACCCGAGAGGCCGTTTTACCGACCTAGGGATATGATACGTCATACTTTCATTAACCCTTTACCCAACGTAGCGGCCCAAACCGGTCAACGCTATTCTCAAAAATCGCCAATTAACTTTCATTATTTTTTCATATTTTTTTCCAAAAACATAGCTTATGACCCCTCGTTGGAACGAGCTCGTCGAGCTCGTTCCAACGAGGGGTCATAAGCTATGTTTTGGAGACAAAAATGAAAAAAAAATAGTTATTCAAGAATATTTTTTGCAAGTGTCGTCTTCTTTTCATGTTAGGTAAAGGGTTAAGTAGGATGCTTGTTTAGTTAAGGGTGCGGGAGACCAATCGATATCTTCAACGTTCAACCCCAAGGCTGCACGTTAAAAATATTGATTGATCTACCCCCAAATAATGAATATGTACTCTTCTAATTGCTGCATTTCAACTGACATGGAAGATACCACTTGTGTCTAAAGGGTTAACCGATCACTGTGACATAAGTTATGCCTTGCAGTCACAGTCATTATTCAAAATCACGACTTGACTGTCAGCGTTCTATTTTATGTTCCCAATCAGAACGATGCAGGCCGATGGATAACAGGCTCGAGTAATGCCGCAGCACAAGAAGCAATCAGGGGCGAGCTTGGGTGGATGAGGATCAAGGACAGGATAGACCTATTGAAACTCGGTTATCTTAATTATTTGGTAAATCTCCCCGATAGCCGATGGTGTAAAGTAATGTTCCTGAGAACTTTCAACTCAAATATCAAGACGGGGTGGATGGTCCAAGTGAGGGAGCTAGTAGAAAACTACTCAATGGAGATCTCGGACCTTGACGTTGGGGCAAACCAGGGCAAAAAGATCGTCAGAGAAAGGGTCATGGAGGATTGTAACCGTAATTGGCGAGAGGGGGTCAAATCAAAGAGATCTTTGGGTGGCCTGCGTGATAAAGAAAAGCCTGGTTTTGAAGAGTACGTTGATGGCACCTTTGGGGGGACTCTGTTGTTCAAGCTGAGGTCGCGGTCCCTGGAGCTGAGGGGAAAAATTGGGAAACACAGTGAAAAGGAGTTCCAGATGTGTAACGTGGGCTTCGTGGAGACCCTGGAACACTTTCTTATAGAATACCTAAAATACCAATCTAAAAGAACAAGATTCACGGGGAGTATAATGGAGAGGTGGGATGGGAGAATGAAGGACATGTGGTTAGGGGGCGACTCAAAGGAGAGGGTTAATATACTAATCGGAGAGATTGGGAAGAATGGGGCAAGGGATGTCATCAAGCAGTTCGTCTCCGAGTGTTGGGAGGAGAGAAGAAGCGCGGGAATAGGGGGAGGCAGTTGGTAGAACATGGGTAACCAAGGCCTTCTCATACGAGAACCGCGACAAATCAGCGGCCGGCCGAAGTGTTATTATTAATCAACCCTCTCAGAGCGAAATGTAGAACTGGTCAGTGCTTTTCTCACTCGAAAATCGTTTAAGTCCGAAGCCGGGACGGCTCCGGAGGGGGTAGAATGTCAGAGGGGGATAACGCCCCGCCCCCGTCGAGGAGGCCTTCCCCATCGAAAAACCTTCTTCACTGTGGGTTTGCTAGGGAATACCCTAGCCCCCCTCTGTCGTTGACCACTAGCCCCCTTTTTCAGAGAAATGCTGGATTGCAGGTAGGTCTTCCCCAGCCCATCGAGGAAATTGCATCCTTTTTTGTGTACTTGTTAGGGAATACCCTATCCTCCTCTTGTCGGCAAGTACTAACCCCATTGTCGGGGGAATTATGAAGATATAGACTTTGTCCTAGAGATACCACTTCTAAGCTAAAACATCTGCATGCAAGTAATTTCGTGGGGTGAATCATCAACGTCCAATATGGAAAAAGGAGCGTAAATCTTGGATGAGGCTGGGATGAAGGCGAATCACACGCTTGAAAAATTCTTTGTCTCGTCGGGTTATATTTGAGGAGAGTAGTATTGCCTGTTGAGTGACATATTCAAATACTTCCTCATTGGTATAAAACTTCAATAGACTGTAGCTCGTTTGGTGATATGTGAATCGGAACAGTCCGAGAAGTTAGCCTCAGCAAGAGGCGGCGGAAGATCGATAAAAGTGTAGGGACATAAATTTTCAAGGCTACCATGGTTCGGCCTAGTGGCAGAACAAGTTAAAATCGTGTATCGGTAAATGTACCATGACACACTATAGTCTCTCGTTGAGATGAGCGTGCCACTATCACTGTGGTCACTATCATGTCCATTTCTCCTACTTCAATCATCTTCTAACCCGGAGGATAGCTTTCGGATTGGAAGATGGTCGAAGAAGAATAAACGGAACGAAGCGACCGAATGTAGGATTCATTGGCCAAATGTTGTTTGGATTTGCAAATAATATTTTACAGGAATGCCTGTACATTGTTACGTTTGCATGCACGCTAAAAACTAAAGTGTTAAAAACTACATATGAAGTGCTGTATTTAACACTTACTAAGTGCTGAACTAGCACTTTGTTCAAGTGTAGATATCCCAGAGTTTGACAGGTTTTACAATAATACCACTTGACAAGTGTAATGTCGCGACACTTAAAAGGAAACAACGCAGATGACGCAGATCAGGCTCGAACTCTCGAGCCTGATCCGCGTCATCTGCGTTGTGTCCTTTTAATTATGTACCCACCAAGCGCAAATCAAATTATGGACGATTCTGGAAGAACCACCAATGCTAGACACATGGGAAGTGCCACCCATTCAAGTTTCAGATGTCTGACGATTGTAATGTCTTAGTGCTTAAAGCTTTGCACTTTGAGTGTTAAAATCAAACCGTAAGAGTTAGAATGGGTTTAACACCTTGAAAGTGTCGTTTTAATACTTTAGTTTTAGTGTGTATATTACGGGAATGCCTGTATATTGTTACGTTTGCATGCGCCCATTTTAACTCATTGTGTGGGAGCGCGGTGGCTCAGTAGGTGGAGGTGCGGACCTGCAAGCCGAGAGGTCTTCGGTTCGAATCCCACCTGCGGCAACCGCGTTGTGTCCCTGGGCAAGACACTTCATCTCCATTGCCCGCGTGGGGGCACGATGACGCAGTGTACTAAGGCGTACTGCATGTCAATGGTACGCATGTCTTCAACCAGTCTAACCCTGCCTGTGCTGCAGTGCGGAGTTACGATGTTGGGGAGCTGGCAGCTGCTCGACGTTGCTCGGTGGTTCTCTCCTGGTACTCCAGCTTCCTCCACCCGTAAAACTGTCACGGTCATGATTAGCCATTGTGCATAAATATGTGACCTTAAAAATTAATAAATAAATAAATAACTCATTGTGTAACCACTCCAAATGTCTGGAAAAAAGTGGATGGGCACGTGCCCCCTGTCTGACAACATCGATCGGTTATGCAGAGACGAATTGATAAAGCTTTTCAGGGATGAACGACAGGTTTCTCAGTCCCATGTTCTATTCCATCGATATAGAATGTATACCTCGAAAATTTCACGTATGACCTGCAGTTGTTCGAAAAACGAATCAAATCTCAAATCTGTTCTGCGATTGTTTTTCGAATCTAGGGCATCGAATATTTTCGAATGCGGTCATGAGCGCGTTCATCCGAGCTGAAGGGGTCACTTGATATTGTTTTGTTGAATTTTTTGGAAAAATTCGATAAACTAATATTTAAAATAATAAATTTTGATATCGTCTGCGTTGGGTAAAGGGTTATTGGAAGTTTGGAACTGCATCATCAAGGAAGCCTAATTCGTTCCACTGTGATGGCTCAAGTCCAGATTGTGGTTCGTATGTTTAGGTATCTCAACAGTCTTTCGGTACACCGGTTTTCCGTGGTATTGTTTTGAATATCGATACTGGTTTTCACTTTAACGCTTTACCTAACATGAAAAGCAGACGACAGTTGCAAAAAAATTCTTGAATAACTAATTTTTTAAATTTGTTGTCTCAAAAACATAGGTTATGACGCCTCAATGGAACGAGCTCGACGAGCTCGTTCCAATGAGGGGTCATAACCTATGTTTTTGAGACAAAAAATGAAAACATAATGAAAATTAATTGTCGATTTTTGAGAATAGCGCTGACCGGTTTTGGCAATCGTTACGTTGGGTAAAGGGTTGAAATTTCGTGCTGCCCTGAATAGCGAAATAATAAATACGGTTTGGTTCCGGCAACACGACGCCAATCACTAATGAACAGAGTTGTCATTTTTGTCCGATTCAAGTCGAAATTCGTTTCGATTTCGAATACTTTCCTTGATTCGATTCAAGATTCGATTAGACCCGGAAATTTCCGATTCGCGGGGCTCTAAGTTGAGGTCAGTTTTGGGCGGAGGGGGTTGCGTGTACTGTTTGATACTTTGCTTTCGGAGATATTTTTATTCAATCGTGTTGGGTACCAACGTTTATTTGTCAATGTATGTTATTTGTACACGAGGTAGGCGAATGTACGTCAGTGTGTCTGTATATATGACAGCACATATTGTAAAAGACCAAATAGTCGGATTTTCATACAATTATTTGTAAATATTGAATGTGGGTTTACGAGAAGTATTTCGCTTTGACACTTTAATTTAATTTGTTTATCATTTGACCTACTTTACCAGAATAATGCACTCAATGCAGCTTTCAAACCTCCATCTATCGTAACTGAAAAGATCCGATGTCAAGCTCCCATTAGCATTTACAATTGCATTAAATAGAAATGGAGGGTGGGTGATAAGTAGTGTTCGTGCTGGCCCGAATTTTTTGGGGTGCCAAGTGGAAATTTCTTCGGTGCCAAATGAATTTTTCGGTGCCAGATGAAACATTTTCGTGCCAAATGGAATCTGTCCGTAAATGAGAACAAATTAAAGGCCTGTGTCCACATTCGCGATTTCAAGCGCGTGACCACGAAACGTAATGCGTGGTGTGAAAGCGCCCAGAAGCCCTCACAGTAAATGCGACAGATCACTGTCCACATTGACATGGCCAAAAAAATAGTCACGCGTAGGCGACGCGGCGTAAAACGCCCATAACCTCCTGAAGAGTTTTGAGCGTGAGTGTATTGACAACTGAACCAATGGAAATGCAGCAGTGACCACTGTCAGAAGGTTAAAGTTGACACGCACTTTCATCAGAATAATCCACCACGTGTACCAACAATATTTGACAGAGACCTGAGACAAGGAAAACATGAGTGGCAGTGACGTCGTCCCCTGAGCTCCAATGTGTTCTATGTGTACAGGCGTCTGGTGCTTGGATCGTGAAAAATACGTCCAAAATCCAAAATATAAGACCATTATCAAATATTACCCCGATACATATATAAAAAAAAAGAAAGGTGTGCAACGAACTTCTCAGGAAGTTTGACACTCGAAATTAGATAACGCCTATTTTTCATATAAACGAAACTTTTTCGATCAGTTTTAAGGCATTAATGAATGCACAATATATTTATCTTCACATGTGCAAGTGTTTCATTTATCGCTCACTCCTCATACAATCATACCAACTTTATTTTTCATAACTTTCACATCAGATTCATTTCTTGTCATCCTCCATGATACAAATTCGTAAACATTACGCCATAATCCACCGCAGTGAATAAACTGTTTGTTTCTATTTGCCAGTACGGGATAGAAAGAAAGATTATCGTTTTCCTATCTCGTACTGGCAAATAGAAACAAACAGTTTATTCACTGCGGTGGATTATGACGTAATGTTTACGAATTTGTATCATGGAGGATGACAAGAAATAATCTGATGTGAAAGTTATGAAAAATAAAGTTGGTATGATTGTATGAGGAGTGAGCGACAAATGAAACACTTGCACATGTGAAGATAAATATATTGTACATTCTTTAATGCCTTAAAACTGATCGAAACAGTTTCGTTTATATGAAATATAGGCGTTATCTAATTTCGAGTGTCAAACTTCCTGAGAAGTTCGTTGCATGCCTTTCTTTTTTTTCTTATATGTATAGGGGTAATATTTGATAATGGTCTTACATATTGGATTTTGGACGTATTTTTTACGGTCAAAGCGCCAGACGCCTGTGCTATGTGCCAGTAGGTACATAGAACACATTCGAACTCAGGGGACAAAGTGTCTTTCTACCCGACCGGGAACACCAGGTCTGTTCGTCACACACTAATTAACGTCTCATGTGGATGTGGTAAAACGCGGCACGCAACGCAGCGTAATTTTCAGGCTTTCTACCCTGCGCTTTACGCCTCGTGATCACGCGTGTGATTGTGGACACGGGCCTTAAGTGTGTATCGTCCCTTGAGTGCTACAGTGCGCCATCTGCCGTGATAAAGCATTGCAGATGACGCCTTGTTTCACACAAAGTGCGAAAATTTTAATTTAGTGTTACCTGGATCTTTTAAGTATTTTATCTATATATAATCCCCATAAATGATAAAAACATAGATAATAAAAAAGAATAAGGCTATTTTTAAATTTAAAAATATTTTCACGATAAACTAGCAAATAATTTATTTTCTTCCAGAAGGATTATAAAAAAAGATTAAGCAATATGAAGAAGGATTAATTAACAAAGAAATATTTTAATAAGCATCAGATAAATGGATAAACAGTTAACAAAGAACAAGGATTATTCCTGGCTGTTACCTATAGATAACTTGACAGACATGAAGTGTACCTCTCCTGTGTCGTCAGACAGTGATTTTATCGAAAACGAAGCAGTGACATAATACACCACACAGCCTTTGAGACCTATACCAAAAACACTGAACACTGCACGCTAAAAACTAAAGTGTTAAAAACTACACTTGAAGTGCTGTATTTAACACTTACTAAGTGCTGAACTAGCACTTTTTCAAGTGTAGATATCCCAGAACTTGACAGGTGTTACAATAATACCACTTGACAAGTGTAATATCGAGATACTTAAAAGGAAACAACGCAGATGACGCGGATCAGGCTCGAACTCTCGAGCCTGATCCGCGTCATCTGCGTTGTGTCCTTTTAATTATGTACCCACCAAGCGCGAATCAAATAATGGACGATTCTGGAAGAACCACCAATGCTAGACACATGGGAAGTGCCATCCATTCAAGTTTCAGATGTCTGACGATTGTAATGTCTAAGTGCTTAAAGCATTGTACTTTGAGTGTTAAAATTAAACCTTAAGAGTTAGAATGGGTTTAACACCTTGAAAGTGTCAGTTTTAACGCTTTAGTTTTTAGTGTGTGGTGAAAAGTTATTAGCATATATATTGTTGAACTCGTGCTACATGAATGCATTCGTAGTCATAAAATTAGGCTTGTATTTCAAATGCATGCATGCATATCTTTATCTTTCTCTCAGTTGCCAGACAATAAACATCAGCTAAAATGTTAGTGTAAGTCGGCTAAGTAATATTTCGTGCCAACACCAGAATCCAAATATATACACACTATACGTAGGGTTTCATCTATAGAGTATAGGGCGACAGACATCCTCCTTAACCGCTTCATTCCCCTTGCCAACGTTTCCTCAACCAATACGTACGTACCAAAGAGAATATCTATATTACCAGAGGTGCTTAGCTATCTGCTTTCTCCTTGCTGGAATTAGACAAAATGTCCCGAAATATCACTCATCTACGGAAGGTAGTGCAGTTACGCCATTGTCTTGACTTGATATTGTTGCACATTATTCAATCATCTCAGTGTTTAGTGTTCTTTTAATTACCTGTGAAATTACTTGCTTCTGAATGACTGTTTCTGGATAACTCGTCCACCTTTAAATGTCATAAGAAGTCACCAGGTCTGGTTATCTGTAAATCAACAAGTCTGGAGGCTTACGGGGTGGGTGACTGTTAGCAGTGTTGGAGTTCAGGATTAGTGAGAGATGACCGGTGGACAGCCAAGCTATGACCTCTCGTTTTATCCTTCCGCGCTAATACTCGTGCCATGTCGATTAACCCATTCACACACGCGTGTCGTTTTGTGTATTTTCTGTAATGATATCCGATTTGCTGGTATATAATTAATCTGGGTGAATCATCCATAAATCTATGAATAATTTTCGTATTGTATGAATGGTTTTGCTTGGTTTCTCCCATTTGTCAAATAAAAGATGACGGACGTGCCGTATGGTGGAATTAAAATTTAATTGCAGCAAACAGGGCCCCGCTAATCATCGAAATTCATTTCGATTTCGAATGTTAAGTTGACATTCGGCTTGATTCGAAATCTGCTGCTCGATTCGGTTCCGCTCGAAGCTTCTTCACTGACTGTAGCTTAGAATCAGTCCTCATTGTTGTCTTACAAAACGGATAGCTCCCATGGAAATTGTACATAAATTGCAGGAAAGAAAAATCCCAACATAATCGATAATGATTTATTGCATAATTTTGAAACGATGAACAGTGTGCATAAAGGAATGTAATTAACAAGCCAAAGATCACATTTCTACGTTCACACAAGTAACAAAACAAACGCACGACTACATATATACAAATAATTAGCAGACAGAAGTTGAGTCACTCCTTCCCTAAACCAATATATAAATAAAACACAAAAAACTGTACCTTGAAATTCCAGAAATAATATAAACAAATTTGAGGAGTTCAAGATTTCGAGGAACAGTCCAAAGGAGCACTTGGATTAAAACCGTATGGACCAATGAAGATAATGAACCAAAAATAAAACAATTAATATGCAGATATCACATAAACAACCCACCAAAAAGGCTACCAAAAAAGTTAAAAAAAAAATATTGAACATTTGGCGAGACGAACTAAATATAGGTTTGAACTGGATACAATATTCAATTGGTTGTAGTTTGTTTGTTCGTTTTTTTTTTCTTTTACACAAATAAGAACACTGAAACATAATACAATTGAATTCATAGAAACTGCTTTGAATGAATGATTTTTTTTTATTTTGCAGTATACAGCAATATAGATACATGTATGTACATACATACAATACAAACAATAGATTAACAATGCATGTATACCGCAGGGAGACGACATAGCCAAATCGGCTGTCTACCTGTTGTCTCCCAGAGATTGTACTCTGCAGCATTGGAATCAGACTATCAGACAGCAGTTCATCTGTACTTTGATGATAGTGGCTTGGTTCAGCTAGCATATTTACCTGCCTCCCGCCACTGGGAACTCGGTCAAATAGCTGATGCCATCGGCTTTCCTGGTAAAAAATATATGATCGTGGTTTGAAGAGAGTCCTATGCTGGGTCCAAAGAAGAGCTATATTTACATTGTTTACATGGGATAGAGCCCCTCCTACACAGTCCACTCCGCACCGCGGGCACTCCCAATGCCCGCTCAGAGACTGCAAACACATTTTTTTTATATTTAGCTCATCTTGACAAAGTCAAGCTTTGGTCTTCTCCTCCAAAGTCACTGGGCAAATTCAAGTGAAAGTTTGTGTGAGTGAAGGTCTCAAAGGGGCATTTCATTTTTGTTCAACCCAACATGCCCAGTCCCATAGGGAGGGAGTGGGGAAAATGCTCCAAAATATTTTTAAAATCTTCTTCTCAATAACCAGTGTGTACAATGACTTGATATTTGCTATGGAGCTTTCATATGAGGTGTAGAATCAAATTTGTTCAAACAAAGTTCGTGAAGTAATATTTGGTTTTATAATAGGAGGGGTAAGATTTTTCGCCCCGCCCAAAATTTCTATTTTCTGAACCGATGGTCCGGTATGAACCAAATTTTGTTTATGGTATTATTGGGTCATAAGTACTTGACCCAAGCAAAAAAAAAAAAAAAAAATTCACGCATCCCCATGGGAACCCTGGGAGCTAAAAATAGAAATATTTTCAAACGCCCATATTTCCCAAACCACACAGAACAGAGAGCTGTTATTTGGTATGAAGTATCCTTAGGACCAGTAGAATTGAACGGTAAAAAGAAAATGCCATCGATGATGTTAGGGTGTTCTGTAATGGGCATCGAAACAAATACTGAGTCAGCATATTTGCAAAAATTTTAACAAATCTTTTCTCCAGTACCAATCATCAGACTCTTTTGATATTTGGTATACAACAGTCATAGCGGGGGGGGGGGGGGGGGGGGGGGGAGAGTCAGATAAAAGTTTGTTGAAATAAAGCTCATTGGTTCATATTTGGGCTCTCTGCAGGAGCCCGGAGTTTTAACATAGCGTAATATGGGGAATATTCTTTAAAAATCTTCTTCTTCAGAACCACCAGTCAGAACCTTTTAATGTTTGATATACATCATTGTTATGAGGGTCAGATTCTAGATTGTTCAAACCAAGTCCCTAGGTTAATAGTTGGTCTTCCTACGGAAGCCCAAATTTTATCTTTGTTCAATATGGAGGGTAATTTAAAAAAATCTTCTTCAGATCCATCAGTCAGAATGCTTTGATATTTGGTATGCAACATCTCTAAAGGGGGCAGATTCAAATTTGTTCAAATCAGATCCCTAGGTATATATTTGGGCTCACTATGGTAGCCCAATTTTTTACTTAGTGCAATATGAGGAAATTTCTTTAAAAATCTTCTTCTTCAGATCCACCAGTCGGAATGCTTTCATATTTGGTATACAACACCTCTAGGGGGTGGGGGCAGATTCCAGGTTGATCAATTCGAGTGCCGAGGTTAGTATTTGGTCTCTATATGGGAACATGAAATTTAACTTAGTACAATATCAGGGAATTTCTTCAAAAATCTTCGTCTTCAGAACCACTCGTCAGAATGATTTCATATTTGGTATACAACATCTCTGGGGGGGGGGGGGGGGGAGGGGTCAGATTCAAGTTTGTTCAAATCGGATCCATAGGTTAATATTTGGGCTCGCTATGGTAGCCCAAATGTGAACTTAGTGCAATTCGAAGAAATGTCTTTACAATTTCTCTTCTTCAGATCCAACAGCCAGAATGCTTTCATATTCGGTACACAACAACTCTAGGGAAGTCATATTCAACAGTGTTCAAATCAAGAGCCTGGGTTAATAATTGGGCTCTCTATGGCAGCCGGAATTGGCCATTTTGCTGAAGAATTAAAATTTTTGTATTCAGTACCCTCTAGAGGTGTGTAACTAAGATTAATCCACATGGATTGTATCAAGGGACTTCAAGGGACTTCCCGCGAAGCGTTGGGAGTCATCAGCTGAGTAAAACCCCACCCGAAGTGTTTACCACTAACTAGCTTTATCAGTAGTGTTGACTACAGGGTGAAAGCTGTATCTGAAGGATTCCGGCAAAAACAACTACAAGATTTCTCTGTAGTCATTCAGTAACCCAGTCCGCCGGTACTGTTCTTGGAAAGCGCTAAGTTAGTATAATCTTGAAAATTCATACCCACACAATTACTCTGAAAATATTCTGCCTGTTAAAGAGAGCATTCGTTACAGTATGGATTATTACAGTCGATGTTATCGGGGTATTGGGATAATATTTTTAAGGTTAATTGATTTTTGAAAATGTTTCTGTTACTTATGTTACGTAAATCGAATTCTAAGTCATTCCAGAGTTTATGATATATGTGTGTTGGAAAGTTCTCAAGAGCCCTTGTTCTTATTTTGCTAATTTGGAGAAGATCTCTTCTTCTACTAGCTCTACCCGTAGTGTTGACTACATGGTGGAAGTAGTGTCTGAAGGATACCGGCAAGTTATCATGATACCAATCAAATACGAACAAGCACGCGTGGAGTTTAAAGAGGTCGTTTACTTTAAGAATCTTATTTTCCTGAAAGAGGGGATTAGTGTGTGCTTTGTATCGCTTGTTGTATATTATGCGGGTGGAACGTTTCTGAAGAAGCAGTGTCTTTTTAATTGTTCTAGCATTACCCCAAACATTTATCCCATACACTAAATGTGTGTGTGTCAGGGCGTAATAAAGTGTTTTCGTCGCTTCATGGGGAAGTGTAGTCTTCACTTTATTTAGTGCGAAATTCGCCCGAGCAATCTTGGAAGATAGTTGAGATGTATGGTGCTTATACGATAGACTATCATCAATATGTATTCCTAAGAATTTAAGAGATTTCTCTCTGCATCATTTGAACCTACTTTACTTATAATTGGCCGTTTATTAGAATGTCGTGATGAATTGTTGTTGTTTTTTTTTTTGTTTTTTTGCCGGAGGGATTGATTATAATGTATTTAGTTTTAGTAGATTTAAAACAAGTTGATTCGCACAGCACCATTCAAATATATTCCGAGCTCTGTGTTTTTAAGTGCGGTTAATTGATTTGGGTCGGGACCCAAAGAATGTCTCGAAGTGTCGTCAGCAAAAGATAGGAGATTCAAGGATGTAGCGAGATAAATGTCGTTGACATATATTAAGAATAGTGCGGACTGAGTACCGAGCCTTGTGGAACACCATGTGTTATTTTTACTCTGTCAGATATATGATCTACCAGATAGATAGCTTTTAAACCAGTCATTGCCTAATCCTCTAATACCATATCTATATAATTTATTTATTAAAATGTCATGGTCTATGGTATCGAATGCTTTCGAAAAGTCCAAAAATAATGCCAATGTGCTATCCTTACTTCTTTTATTATTTTCTTCTGATATAGTTTTCAGCAGTTGCATGACAGGATGTACCGTACTATGATTTTTCCTGAAACCGTATTGATTTGGATGTAAGATACTGAAGTGATCTAGGTATTTTACAAGCCTAGCTGACATAAGTTTTTCCAAAACTTTTGAGAATGTCGGTAGTATGCTGATGGATCTGTAATTTGTAAAATTGTGTTGGTCACCTGCTTTAAATATAGGAATAACTTTAGCAGCTTTCCCTTTATCTGGAACAGTGCCGTGTGTAAACGAACAATTAAAGATATGTGTTAGAGGGATAACAATGGGGTCAATAGCTTCTTTAAGTAGTTTTGAACTAATACCATCACAATCTTTGCTTCCTTTCGACTTTAGATATTTTACGATATTCATAACTTCAAAATCACATGTTCAGCTTACATAAATTATTAGTAGAATTTGCATCCATGAAGTCGTGATATGATTTGTTGGTGACGGGTATTTTATCATTCGTTTGTTTTCCTATACTTGCAAAATAAGTATTGCATTCTTTAGCTATTTCCGTCGAGTAATTTATTTCTTTATCATTATGGATAAAAAATTTAGGCAAGTTAATAGCTCCGTTTGACCTTTTGATGGCGTCATTTAGCATTTGTCATGTTTACGCATGTTATATTTATGTTCATTCAGAACATGTTTGAAATAATTTGCTTTGCATTGCTTTTTTACTTTATTAAATATATTACAGTAGTTTTTATAGTTGTTTACATTGGATTCGGTTGGGTTTTTTAACTTCTTGTTATAAAATTTGCTTTTATCATTGGATGATACTATTAAGCCCTTGTCAACCAAGGTTGTCTCTTTATGAATTTTTTTTTCGCACAAACACGTACCTGGGGAAAAGCAACATCAAATAATTCAAGGTATATATCTAAAACATTGTTGTATGCCGTGTTTGGGTTATCCGAACCCATAAATGTCGAAAAATCACATTGTGAGAGGTTTAATTTGAAGGTTACCATAGTTTCAGCATTTACCTTCCGTATCCATGAATATGATTCTTTGCCAGATTTTGGCGGAATAATTTCTCCGTGAAAAGTGCCGAAATGATCGGAAACATCAGTTATTATTATCCCAGATACTGAAGTGGATAAAATATTGTTTGAAAATATGTGATCAATGAGAGTGGCTGAATGCGTAGTCAAGCGGGTGGGTTTTGTTATGACAGGTAAAAATCCTTGGCTAAACATTAAGTTAATGTAGCTGTCTGTTTTGTGTGGGAATCATATTTCAGAAGATCAATATTAATGTCACCCATTATATATGAAGATATATTTTCTTGATTTAACTTATCAGTAATTTCATTTAGTTTGTTTAGGAATATATCAATGTCCGTTTTCGGTGGTGTGTTGGGCCTGTAAATTATCCCAATGACTTTCCGAGATTTATTAACATTAATTTCGATAAAGAGAGATTGTATGACGTGGGGTATGAAAGCCGACAGGTCATGACGAACTTTAAAATCAATGTTCTCTTTAATAAATAACCCGACTCCTCCTCTACCGTCATCACCGTCGGGGCAGATATTTTTTTTATAAGGTTATGATAGCCGTCGAGGTTGTATGATATATTTGAGAGGGACATGAAAAATTTCTGTTAGACCAATGATGTCAAACTTATTTTCGGTTCCTTGCAAGTTAAACAGAAGGTCGTGTAAGGAGTCCCAGTGGGCATTAATACTCTGACAGTTAATATGAAAAAGCGAGAAAGATTGGGTTTCGTTGTTGATAGTCGATAGGAAATTTTCTGGCAAATAATACTTACATTCGAGTTTATGGTTGTGGAATGGGGAATCCTCAACATCGTCGGGCGAATGAGATGTATTGTTGAAGTGGGCTACGAAGTCGTATTCCAAGTCAATCTGGACCTCGTCTAAAGTTATGTTACCCGCCATACTGATTGGCAGCACTTTTGTCACCAGCCTCAGCATGTATGTTGAATAGAAGTGTTCAACTATTTGAAATGTGTCTGGCAGTCCGATTCCATTTTCTGAGATAAAGTTGGATGGGAGAAAAAGAAATTAAGAACAAAGAAAAAATCATTGTGATAAATGTGAGATGTACAAACAGTTTCATTATTGTATGCATTAGATGGGCTCGGGGTGGTAGGGCATAAACGAAGTACTAGACGAAACTCGTATAAAAAAAATTGCCGTATAATTAAACATTTTCACTTCTCGCCCCCAGAACACAACCTACGGACCTAAGGGTCGCAGGGCATGCCCTAGAAGCAAAAAGTGAAAAGATTTTTTTTTTAAATTGTGTGTGTTCTATTAGCTATTCCGCGTATATTGCTTGTTGCTTGGTTCTGATCGTTACCAAGAAAGACACTGAAATGCCCATCCGGGAAAGTATTAACCACTTTCCAATCCAAGTGCAAGACGACAATCGTGTAAAAAAATTCACTTCATGCTTCCAAAACACTGTAAACAAATAGTTATTCATTTCCCGGTATTTCAAGAGAGAGAGAGGCGCGGTGTGGGAATGGGGGGTTGGGGCGGGGTATTGTCGCCCTCTGTGTATATTGTAGGTCAGTTCTGATCGTTACTAAGAAAGTCACTGATATGCCCATTGAGAGGAAGGCGAAAATCAAACCTCTCCAACCTCAAAACTGTAATTCAAGATGCCAATGGTTCTTGAAGAGACGAACTGCATGGAACATTAAAACAGTTTATATGGAACCTAATGAAATAAATCCTAAAAATTGGGTCATATTTGACCAAACCTGAACAGTTATTAAAGAGTGAATAACCTTGACACCTGACGCAATAAAGCTACTGTAAAGCAACAGACAGAGAATTGAGAGAAAGACGAAAATCAAACCACTCCTACCTCAACTCGGTAACCCAAAAAGCCAATGGTTCTTGAAGAGACGAACTGCATGGAACATTAAAACAATTTATATGGAACCCAATGAAATGATATCCTAAAAAGTTGGATCATGTTTGAGCAAATCTGGACAGTTATTAAAGGGTTAATAACCTTGACACCTGACCCATTAAAGCAACTGTAATTCACCAAGTAGAAAATAGAGAGAAAGGTGAAATCTCGAGCCTCTCCTACATGTACATCAATTCTTCAACTCAGAAAACCTATGGATTCTGAAGAAGCGAACTGCCAAGTATACTACTCAAAAGTTTGCTAAGCACCAAATATTTGACACATCATTGTGAAATTTGCTTGTGACATATTTGCGATATTTTTGGTAGATATGATTGAGGAATGCATTGAGGTGGTCTCCAGTGTTTACATTAGCTTTCTTGACAGGCAGACTTTTCGTGACAGTCATGGAAAGCATGTACTCCCTATTTTCATGATGTTTTCGTGTACTGTCTACATGTACATGACATGTGTAGGGCACTGAATCTTCATTTCAACACAAATCCTTGTGATTTAATGATTGAATATGGCAAATGCAAATGTAAGAAAGTATTTGTCCGAGGCAGAAATGTGGCGGGCTCTCGGGATGGTGGAGCAAGGGGCTACCCATCGTCAGGTTGGTGAAGCCCTCGGTGTGCACCATACGGTGATCACCAGAACCTGGGCAATATTTCAGCAGTATAGCACACCAGTAAGACGGCATGGTGGTGGCAGAGACAGGTCAGCATCTGCAGCTGAAGATCATTCGGGCCCGTAGGAACCGCTTTGCCACAGCAACTCAGCTTCGCAGTGACCTTCAGAATGCATCTGGGGTAAATGTTTCGACGCAGACTATCCGGGCAAGGTTGCACGAAGGTGCTCCCCGACCGAAAAGAACATGTATTTGCATTCCGCTGTCCCAGAACCACCACCAGGCATGATATGAATGGGCCAGGAACCGCGTCGGATGGACCAGAGAAGATTGACGACCTGTCCTTTTTACAGCTGGGCCATGGTACTGCCTAGACCACACAGATAGGCGTTCTAGGGTATGGAGAAGACCAGGAGAGCGATTCAATACAGCCAACATTGATGAGAATAGAAAGATAATTGTTACTTTCTGATTCTAATGTCTTATCATGAACTTGTAAATAATCAGTGAACTGTGCATTTAATTCAGAACCATCAATGAACTGTGGTTTTAATTCAGGACTATTGCTACAATTAGAATTAAAACCTAATACACACTGAGGCTTTGAATGTGCTGAATTTTCTTTAATTTATTTATTTATTTATTGGTGTTTAAGGTCACATATTTCTGCACAATGGCTAATCATGACCACGACAGTTTTACGGGTGGAGGAAGCCGGAGTACCCGGAGAGAACCACCGAGCAACTGTTAGCTCCCCAACATACTAACTCCACACAAGCAGGGTTAGCATTGGTTGAAGACAGGTGCACCATCGACGTGCAGTACGCCTTAGTGCACAGCGTCACCATGCCCCCACATGGGCAATGGGGGGTGAAGTGTCTTGCCCAAGGACACAACGCGGTCGCCGCAGGTGGGATTCGAACCGAGGACCTCTCGGCTTGCAGCCTGCACCTCTACCTACTGGGCCACCGCGCTCCTAAACTGTGGTTTTAATTCAGGACTATCGCTAGAATTAGAATTAAAACCTAATACACACTGGGGCTTTGAATGTGCTGAATTTCCTTTAATACTGCTACTATCTTCAGTAGAAGATGAAAAACTAACATATAATCTATCTGATGAATTATATTGAGAATGATCAGAATTTAATTCTTTTACTTAACCCATTACCTAACCTGAAAAGCAGACGACTCTTGTAAAAATAATTCTTGAATAACTATTTTTTTTCATTTTTTGTCTCAAAAACATAGGTTATGACCCTGGGTGGAACGAGCTAGTCGAGGAGCTCGTTCCAACGAGGGGTCATAACCTATGTTTTTGAGACAAAAAATGAAAAAAATAATGAAAATTAATTGGCGATTTTTGAGAATAGCGCTGGCCGGTTTTGGCCGTTACGTTAGGTAAAGGGTTAAACAACTTTAGTATCAGATGACTGTTTATAAGAATATTTGTCGGAAAAGGTGTTATCCTTCGCAACTTGATTTTCCGACTCAGTACAGAAAGAATCAAAACGTTGAGCTGCACTATTATCATGCTTAAGTAAATAACTAGGATAAAAAAAACATCTGCTAAAGGATTTAATTCATCGGAAATACGACAAAGTCCTTGTCATGATTGAAAGAGGCCGAAGAACACTCGGGGTGATTTAATTTTTCTCTCCTTTTAAGCCAACATGATGCGCAAATCGTTCCCAGAGTTCCAATGTGTTCTTTGTGCCAGTAGGCACATAGAACACATTGGAACTCAATTGACGAAATGTGTTCTACATTCCAGAACTGATCTTTCACAGTGGCCTTGTGCGAGCCCTTATATAAACATCTACATTTCTTTGATAACTCGAGCAAAACCACACAGTTGGAGTATCAGAAAAGGTGTTTTCGAAATATTCAGTGTTTTTAGAACTAGAAAATGAGGACTTGTTTCGAACAAATTTAGATAGAATTGGTAATTCTATTACACTAGAATCATCAGACCATGAATTGATCCCCAACTCAATTCGTCTCAACCAATCGGAATAAAAATTCAGCAAAGTTTTCCGATCATAAATAGCATAATAATATGCCATTTTTTTTAAGGAGGCCCAATCTGCTCAGCTTTTGAAATATTTGCTCGAGTAATAGTTGAAATGTTAAATCTTTAAATTTAATATCAGAATTGACAAACTCATATTGCAAAGTAGAGTGAGGAAAAATTTGGGGACACTTCACCCGATCACAAGCTTTAGGAGTAATTTCGGGTTGTAATTCATGTTTACGTTTGTTTCGTGGATAATATTTGTTAGAAACCAATGAATAAGAATCTAAACTGAGTCGGAAGTATGAAATTCAATTTTGGATTTACGTCTGTCTTGCTTGTTTCGTTGGCATATTAATGCTTCTATCAAAATCTGAATCATAATCACGATTGTCAGCACTTCCAGAAGGGCAAATACTCCAGGGGAGCCGGAACGGCTTAAACACTGGCCCGACCATAACACTCAGATCCATGTTTTTTTCGAATTGTTGCCATCGTTTATGTGGGGGTCAAAAAATGACAGTTCATACAGTTCGTCTTTCGAGGAACATAATATGACAAAATTCCCTGCGAAATTACCAAGGCAATTTGGCAGGGAATTTTGTCATATTATGTTTCTCGAAAGACGAACGTCACTGTGGAGGCCTCCAATGTGGGGGCCTTGGGCGTCCACCTAGTCTGCCCATTCGTAAACTCGGCTCTGCCCCAGAAAATGTTTCAAAAATGACATCTCTCAGACCGATTTTGGGGCTACTTCTTTAGTATTCCAACCGCTTCCGAAGCGGTTGGAATACTAAAGAAGTAGCCCCAAAAATCTTCTCATCTTACGTTAAATCGTCATTAATAGCCGCCATTGTCAGCCCAATATTAAAGAAATAAGACGATCTATGCGCGCACTATTTTCGGAGGTTGCCCCCAGAGCGAATTTGGGGGAATTGTTCGCGCGAAGAATTCTATTCAGTCAATCAGATGGCGGGGTCAAAGGGCGTACTATGACCTATCTGAAGGATTGTTCATTAACATTGTGAATTTCCGCGCGAGTCACCGCTTTCAGTATGAACGAGTGGTGGTCGCGTTCGCGTTCGCCTCCAGTATAAAATGGCCTTTAGAGTTGGCAAGATGGAACAGCTTTGCGTGATCTTTCTCTACTAAATTTATATCGTTTACATATATATATAGGTGGTGAGCGGAAGTAAGGAAGACTGGTGGCTCAGTGGTTAGAACATTGGACTTGAAATCGAAAGGCCGACGATTCGATCCAGAACAGCGGTAACTGCGCTATGTTCTTGGGCTTGACATTTAATCAGGTTTGTCCATGTGGGGGCACTGTGGCACTGTATACTAAGGTGTACTGCGCGTCGATGGCACACTTGTATTCAAGCCTTGCTAACTCATTGCGTGCTTGCTAAGTTAGTAAGTCCCAGAGTCTGACAGTTGCTTGCCGATACCCGGTGGTTCTATCCAGGTACTCCAGCTTCCTCCACCCGTAAAACTGTCTGATGTGATGTGACACTGGCCGTTAAACCTGTCATTAACCTTTTACCCAACGTAACGTCCAAAATCGACCAGCTCTATTCACAAAAATCGCCAATTAATTTTCATTATTTTTTTCAATTTTTGTCTCAAAAACACACAGATTACGAACCCTCTTTGGAAAGAGCTCGGCGAGCTCGTTCCAAAGAGGGGTCAAAACCTATGTTTTTGAGATAAAAAAAAAATGAAAAAAAATAGTTATTCCAAAATTTTGTTTGCAAGTGTCGTCTGCTTTTCATGTTAGGTAAAGGGTTAAACCCTAATAACAAATTGATAATATATTACAAAAATGCTTGTATATTGACTCATTGGCATTCTCTCCAATTTATAGGCTGAAATGAGTTCATGCATCACTACACATTGATACAAAATTCATTTTGGAACAAGTTCGATGAAAACATTTTGCATGAGTGCTGTTGGTATCACGGAAGTAAATATTTTCCCATATTCGACCATTATAGCGTTCAGACGAAAAGAAATATGATCGCATCACTTTAATTTTGGCATTCAAATATATTTGTCATGTATAGCCCTTCAGACAGCTTTTTCTGACCCGAAAACAGGGGGCCATGCAACAAATAGGAGAGAAAAACTGACACGAAGGGAAGTATCGGTCACGTACACATATTTTTCAGGGAATTCCCTACAAAAACACACAAAAAGTAAATTGTACTTTTTAGGTCCAAAAGTCATCAAATCACCCTCTTGTTTATCAGGAATATTTAACAATAATGCAAGATGTCAATAGAATGTTTCAATCGTTTATTGAAACAATATATTTTCCCAATGCTGTTTATGCATCATTTCCGAGTGCATCATTTCAAGGCGGGTAACTTTCATTCAAATATTTAGTTCCGTGATACCCATGTTTAGAGACGACAGAGCTGGATTGGCTTTCTTCTTGTCGTGCCGATTAATGGCAATTTGATAGCTGCACTCCTGGTGGACAGTACTACTGTCCGCCAGGAGTGCTGCTATCAAATTGTAATTAATAGCAGAGGTAAGATATGAAACCCACCCATGTAGGTTCAGCATACTTTTACCCACACCCACCTATAATATTCAGTTCGTTCTAATGTAGATATTCAAAGTATCAACATCTGTTAACCTTTCAGTTGTTGAATTACTATTGGAGATCTGGGGGCCAATACTATAAAACTTTTACCAATTGTATTTTCTATAATCGTTTTTTTCTAGTTATGACTTTAAATGGGTTGAAATGAATCATTAGCGTTTTAAACCTTTACCCAACATGAAAAGCAGACGACACTTGCAAACAAACTTTTTAAATAACTAATTTTTTTTCCTTTTTTGTCTCAAAAACATAGGTTATGACCCCTCTTTGGAACGAGCTCAACGAGCTCGTTCCAAAGAGGGTCATAACCTATGTTTTTGAGACAAAAAATGAAAACAATAATGAAAATTAATTGGCGATTTTTGTGAAGAGCGCTGGTCGGTTTTGACCGTTACTTTGGGTAAAGGGTTAAAGATGTGGCAATTTACCAGTGGGCAAATTTCCATATCCTTTAAAATGCTAATGATTCATTTTAGTCAGTTCCATTAATGGTAGAAAATACAATTCTAGAAAATACAATTGTAAAAGTTTTATAGTATTATTTATTGGCGTTTAAAGTCACATATTTATGCATAATGGCTAATTGTGACCGTGACAGTTTTGCGGGTTGAGGAAGCCGGAGTACCCGGAGAGAACCATCGGGCATCGACGAGCAACAGTCAGCTCCTCAGCATTATGGCTCTGTTCAAGCTCCGCTCAAGCAGGGTTACAGCGGTTGAAGACATGTGCACCGTCGACGTGCTGTACGCCCGAGTGTACGGCCTCATCGTGCCCCCGTGTAGGCAACCGGGATAAAGTGCCTTGCCCAAGGACAGAACGGGGGTCGTCCCGGACGGTGATCGAATTCGGGATCTCTAGCATAGAAGTCCAGCAGTCTACCACTGAGCCACCGCGCTCAAGTTTTATAGTATTAGCTCCTGATCGATAAGATATGTGTGTAGGTGAAATGGCATGCACAGTGCCGACACATGCTTTTTTCGTTATTGTTATGGGGCTTACCAACACAGTCCATTGAATGTACAGACTCCGTCAGGCCTGGCATTCTTTAGGAGTGCACGCCTTCTGCACGCCTAGAAAAAGAAAAAAAATGAGGGCAATTTTTTGCACCCCTTGATTTTTTGGAATGCCAGACCTGTTTGGGACTGCCTTTAAAATCTATTATCATTTCGTCCCCTGAGTTCCCATGTGTTCTCTGTGCCTACTGGCACAGAGAACACATTGGAACTCAGGGGACGATTTGCCAATAATGCATTGATTCGCAATAATTCATGACCCATTCTCTGTTTCATTTCGATACATTTTGAGTGTAGAAGACAGTCACATAAGAATTGTATGCAACATTTTGAATAATAAGATCTGTGCGCCAATTTTTACACTATGTAGCTGAATGTAGTTCAATTTTTTCAGTCACAATATTAATACTTTGAAGTGAATATAACCGAAATAGCATACAGGTTTTTGCATTGAAAATTTCAGGTGCAATTGCACTCCCAAGCAATCTGAGGAGGGAAACTGTTTTGCACTCCTTGATTTTCTAGATTGCCAGGCCAGTTCCGTCTATACTATATAAGGCACCCAAAACACTACAATTAATGTACATTCTTACATGATGTAGCAAATATGTGGAAACGAATTTGATTCTGGGGAAGGGCACAATAGGGATGCCATGTCTTTGGAAGAGTGTATATATGTGTTTAAGGTTAAAAAATGCACACTGGCACAGACTGTTCCTACTGTAGCGTTTCTTCTTCACGTTTTTTTTCCCTTCATCGAGTATTTCCATTTTTACGTCGATTATACTGACATTAACGAGGTCAACTAATTTAAATACTGTTCTGTTTACCCCCTCCGATAACAGGCTATTATATTTACTTCTCACCAAGATGATGACGAAAACGTCGCAGTTCCAACATTCAGCATCTTCTTACCACATGCAATGTCGGGTGCCTCTGCTAGTGTCCAATAAATACACTCTAATATTTATCAGGCTTGTACGAGATAAATGCAAAGTCCAACATCTGAAGAATCTATTCCATTTGATCTCCATGATTTGTTTTGGCTTCCAATAATTACTCAAAGCACTCAACATTTAGGAACCGGAATCACTGAATGTGAACAACTTTAGTTTCCGTTTGTCAAGTAGAATGGGTGAGTCGAGGAGAAGACTAGACATTTATAGATACATCTTACAACCATTAAATTAAGTTCGTTCAGTTTTGAGAGTAAACGATATTTGTTACCAAGTTTGCCTTTATTTTGGATTCAAACTGGAGGAAAATGAAGGCTGCCTTTCGTAAAATTTCAAGGAGCCGAAACTATGAAATCAAAAAGGGTATGCGAGTATTTTTTATTCATGCTTTCTTTTGCTCCTGTTTGAATTTGAGCTATTAGTGGTGTATGTGTGAAACGGCCCTGTTCAGCCGGATCTCATGCCGGATCTCAAGTGACGTCATGCCACGTGACCCAGTGGCGCCATGTTTGATTGTCATGGTAGCCCGCGAGAGCGGCCACTTGTGATGTCATCCCCATAGTAATACGTGATGTGAGTGCGCTTGCGCAGCGCGTGTTATTAGGGTGATACGTGTTTCTGTCGTCCATTTTGTATACTGGAGGTCGCCATCTCGGTTTCTATGATAGGACTTGGTTGCTATGTGACCCAAAATTTATAATAGGACAGGGGTATGTTCGGAGGGTATGTTTCTTTACACAGGAGTAATTTGCCGATTCGCAGCATTACCCAAATAAACCCGACAAGTTTTACTATTTCGAATTCTTTCAGAATCCTCTGCTTCTATCTATATATGCAATAGTTTTCGTCTACCTGACCATGTTCGTTTGTCCTGGTGTATACCCCAGTAGAGTAGAAGAGCCTATCAGCTGGTACAGATTTGCTTATTATTAATATATTTAGTTTTTCTGGTGTATTCGTGTTAGTTCTGACCCTATTCCGAGTTCTCTTGTTGATTCATTTATGTAGATCACCCAAGCAGTTCACTATACTGGCGCAAACTAACCAATCAGATTGCTTGATTTCCCATAATTTGTGTGCAGAGTTATCTCCCTTGTGTTTATCAAAAGATTATATCATTCCCAAGTCCAATAAGCTATCGAGTTGTTACTGAAGTCATTGCTCGAACGACTCGAAGCCCATCGAGCAAATGAGCTTTAGAGTAATTGCTCGATCGAGTGACTCGACATATTGCTCGAACGACTCGAAGCCTACCGAGCAAATGAGCTATGGAGCAATTGCTCGATCGAGTGCCTCGACATATTGCTCGTCAACTAATTTCAGTATTTGAGGATACCTATGGCCTGGTATTGTAATATTTGAGGATACCTATCGATGATATCTTTTGGAGAATCCCTTTTTAGTAGTATGAGGCCATGCAGTCTATGAGAAAAGCCCTCATTGAGGCCTAATTTACTATCCCTCTTAACCTCGTTTCGATTGAGGCCCTGAGCGCCATGAAAAAATCCCTCAACAAGGCCGCATTTACTCTCCCTCTTAGCCTTATTTCTGTATTTGAGAATACCTATGGCATGGTATTATATTATTTGAGGGTACCTATCGGAGAATCCCCTTTTTAGTCGCATGAGGCCATGAGGGCTATGAGAAATACCTCAATGAGGCCTCATTTACTACCCCTCTTAGCCGCATTTTCTTTTGAGGGCCATGAAAAAATCCCTGAATGAAGCCTCATTTACTATCCCTCTTAGCCTCATTTCGGCATTTGAGGATACCTATGGTCTGGAATTGTATTATTTGAGGATACCTATCGAGGATACCTTTTGGAGAATCCCCTTTTTAGTCGTATGAGGCAATGAGAGCTATGAGTAAAGTCCTCAGTGAGGTCTAATGTAGTCTTACCAACAGCTTCCATCTTATCTCCAAAGCTCCAAAGGCCACTACTTGCCTATGGTCTATCTGTCCTACCATTGTGCCATTGCAGCCTTGTACCAGTACTATTGACTAAACTATCATCCATTAATATTGACTTGTAACACTACGTCCTAGCTATACCTATCTCAGTCTCGACTATAACATCGATCAAGGTTGAATCTGATTGCCTCATTTCGCCTGTATACATTTTGACAGGCTATGTAAGAGATTCCGAAAGTGTGGTTCCTAGCCGATTCCGTAAAATTTGGATTCCGTGATTTGAAATAATTACAAAAATAAAAAAACGCTCGCCCTCACGCAATTTTACAAAAAAAAAATTGGCCCGAGAAATAGAGGTTCTACTTTGTGGGGACTAATTATACCCCCCGAAAACAAGGTTTGGGGGTATATAGGAATCATCCTGTCCGTCCGTCCGTATGTCCGTTTGTCCGTCTGTCCATCCTTATAAGCGCAACTACTCCTAAACCGTTTGAAGGATTTTCATGAACACAATGGAAGAACTCCATATGAAGATGTACATGAAGCAATATAATTCCGTTCTGACATTTTCAAGGGGAGATAATCTAACTTATACATTCGGGAGGTATCACTTTGTGAGCTTGCTCACAGTACCTCTAGTTTGTATATTGTAATCATCATAAAGGTACACTGAGATTACAGCAGTGACGAAAAAATAAGGGAAGAAAATGATAGTGACGATAATGGCGGCTACAAAATGGCAAAAAAGAAATGCGAAGAATGAAATGGCAGCAAAAAGGTTGGTTTCCAAGCTTTCGTCGCCTGAGTGCTAGAATGTTCTATGTCCCTATGGGACATAGAACATTCTAGCACTCAGGCGACGCTTTGTTCTTGGATACCTGAAGCACATTTGGCCGCGAGTTTGTTCTCAAATATTACTTTATTATCAGCTCTGCTACGTTATTGTTGGTGTCATTGCTGAACGGAACCATTTTATAACATCCGTGCTATTTTGTCATTTTTGTCACTTCCAGTTTTACCAAACAGCACAATGAAATGAAACCCACAGCAAGGCTTTACCTATGATTTTCAAAGATGGGGACATTTTAGTATAGACTGATGTTGTAGCGTGAGATAGATCATTACTATCAACTGGTCAACCCGTGACTGCTGAGATGTATGTCTTTCCTTGCGTGCATCTGCAGTGCGCTAGCCTAGTAACATCAGTTAGTGAGAGTGATTATCGTCAGGGTCGGCGAAAGCTTGATAAAAGTGGAGGGGCACAAATTCACAATGCTACCAGGGTTTGACCCAGTGTTAAAAAGGTTACAATCGTATATCGGTAAATGTACCATGACTCGCTCGCTACTCTCTCGTTTAGATGAATATGCCGCTGTTGTCACTGTCCTGTCTGTTTTTTCTACCTTAACCCTTTACCCAAAGTAACGCCAAAACCGGCCAGCGCTATTCCCAAAAATCGCCAATTAATTTTCATTATTTTTTCATTTTTGCCTAAAAAACATAGGTTATGACCCCTCGTTGGAACGAGCTCATCGAGCTCCTTCCAATGAGGGGTCATAACCTATATTTTTGAGACAAAAAATTAAACAAATTAGTTATTCGAGAATTTTTTTGCAGGTGTCGTCTGCTTTTCATGTTAGGTAAATGGTTAAGCAGCCTTCGGGTTGGAAGATAGTTGATGTAGAAGAAACGGACCGGAGCGACCGAAAGTGGAATTCTTTGGTTCTCTATTGTTTGGATTTGCAAATAATATTACATGGGTGCCTTCATATTGACACGTTTGCATGTACCCATTTTAACTCATTGTGTAACTGCGAAACATATCTGAGAAAAAAGTGGAGGAGCAAGTGCCCCCTGTGCCCCCTCCCCCGGCTCCGCCGTCTCTAATTATCGTTTCGTGACGGAAAGGTCAATTGTTATTCATAGACCAGGGGCAATGTAACCCCCCCCCCCCCCTCCTCCCGTCTCCACTATAATACATACAACACCAATAACTACGATAGGGAAATGTCCAAAGCGACTTTGTTTTCCTTTTTCTTGTTTCTTTTGTCCTTGTTCATCATTTGTGTAATTATTAGTTGTATCTCATGTACTAAGAAATGGTTCAAGTGTAATAAAGACTAAAACACTGTAAAGATGTAAAAGGAAAGTTTAAGGTTGAACAAGCAGCAAACACGGTTTTTTTTTATTCTACCGTAACTACTGAGCCACCGCACCACAGATAACGTATTACATTACATGGAGAGTGGATTGTTACTAAATCACTCGTGGGAAAGTGTTTATCGTCAGGGGCCTTTGGTGACCTCGTCTGGAATGCAAACTTGTCTAAATTTATTACTCGTGAAATGACACCTGTACTTATTTATTACGTTTTTAAACAAGTTTACTTTATAAGATACCAAACAATAACAAACGTGCGTTGTCTCTTGTTAATAAAACATCCATAACTCGATATAGTATGTTATTATGTTATTAAAATGAAAAAGGCCCCGTAATTTGCGCGTTTTTTTTCTATTTCGTTTCGGCGATAAAATTGCCAGCGGAAGTACCGCCCACCGGTGCTCATGTAAACAAAAACAGAATCGCATGTATGAATATTGATTTATTTAACATTTAAACTCTTATTAATGTCTCCACTCGGACACAATTCCTTGCCTGGGAAAAAGCATTAGAACAACGAGCAAAGTTTCAGCCAAGGGATCTCCGGGTAGAACCCGGAGGTCCCTTGGCTGAAACTGTGCTTGACCTTTTCATACATTACCACAAGAAACAACTGTTATTGCCTGGATGGAGACACCACCACACGAGTGATTTAGTAACACTCCACTCTCCACGTACTGTAGGCAACGTACCAAGTTCCATGTGTTGTGTTTTGGTCTGATGAAAGAGTTGAGAGGGACAAAGGAGGAAATACGTATCAGTAAAGGAGTTAATGGGTTTATATGTCTCCTGTTTAGTTTGACTGTGTTTTAGGTACATATTGTGTATTGATCTTTGTTTATAGTGTCGTTAGTGAACGATTAGTTGAACCGTTTGATATAGCACTTGCTTATAACATCAATGAGGCAAACAATTACTTGTGGGGCGTCATGAAACGACAGAAATGACTAACATTTATGAGGCGTGAAATCATCCAGTTTGACAAAACTAGAGGTATTGTGAAAAGATTTTATCAGTCACGGTCATAGGGTATTTGACATTTTCAAGGACATATCCACGATTTTCAAAGTAGTGGGGCTACTAGACTGATGTAAGGGATCACATTTTAAACAAACTGTGATTGCTAGGAGGGTTACAAGGAGCCACAGGACACGGGACAGTATTTATTATTTAGAAACCATTTACTGATGTCGAGAAGTAACAATAGTTTGTCTTCCATGTGCATTCAGTTCTTAGAATCTTCTACACTCCTTGCCTGTAGTCATGTTTAACCCTTGACCTAACAAGAAAAGAGGACGACACTTTCAAATAAAATACTTGAATAACTAATTTTTTTCATTTTTTCATCACAAAAACTTACCTTATGACCCCCTCATTGGAACGAGCTCGCCGAGCTCGTTCCAATGTGGGGTCATAAGGTTTGTTTTTGTGATAAAAAAAATGAAAAGATAATGAACATTGGATAGTATTTTTGTGAATAGCGCTGGACGGTTTTGGCAGTTACGTTAGGTAAAGGGTTAATATGTCATAATAGGGAGCGCGGTGGCTCAGTAGGTAGAGGTGCAGGCTGAAAGCCGAGAGGTCCTCGGTTCGAATCCCACCTGCGGCAACCGCGTTGTGTCCTTGGGCAAGACACTTCATCTCCATTGCCCGCGTGGGGGCACGATGACGCCGTGTACTAAGACGTACTTCACGTCGATGGTGCGCATGTCTTCAACCAATCTAACCCTGCCTGTGCTGCAGTGCGGAGTTACGATGTTGGGGAGCTGGCAGCTGCTCGTCGTTGCTCGGTGGTTCTCTCCGGGTACTCCGGCTTCCTACACCCGTAAAACTGTCACGGTCATGATTAGCCATTGTGCATAAATATGTGACCTTAAACACCAATAAATAAATAAATATGTCATAATAGTAATTGGCGTGTGAAATATTTCGCCTATAAGTCTATTTCGAAACTGCCATCTTGAAACTTTAATCTATGCAAGGTCACAGGTCTCGGGTTGTAAACAAAACGATTTTTATGTTCATTGCGTTGAGTTATGTGTCAGCCAAGTCAGCTAGTCTTGTGAAATATCAAGTTTAAATTCATAGAACCGTTGCCATCATTCAAATTAACTGAAGGTGCAACCGTAGACGGCTTTGAACGACGTGAAATCTCAGGCTTAAAGACTTTTTTCACGGAGGCGAGTACTTGTTTTGAGTGGCAACAAAGAAACACTCGTGTATACGGAGTTTCTCGGCTTGAGAAATACCCGAAAGTTGTAGAAACAGTGCCCATGGCCACAGAGTCCAGTCCAAAAGACACTATTTTATGTTTTTTTGGATTGGTACGTTCTTTCAAGGACGTACCAAACCAAAAAAATTAGAATACGCCCTTTCAGGCCACGTTTGCTTACCACAGAGTCATGACACAACGTGATTCAAACACCATTTAAGTCGATAGGAACTTAATTCGAAATGATGAAAGTTCTCATACAATATTGCTATTGCCTTAAACAAATAGTATCCTTGGCTAAATGTTTTTTGAATTCGCACTAATTGGGTCCGAAGCATTTCACCGCTCTCTTCTCCCATTGCTTACAACATGCATTCTTGAAATGTTTTCATCCCGCGACCTGTGACCTTGCATAGATTAAAATCCAAGAGGGCAGTTTCGAAATAGGCTTATTATGGAATAATACATGGTCCCTCGAAAGCACAAACTGCCTACTACAATGTACAGCTATGAAGTTTTGATTTATCAGATTCGTTTTCGATTTCGGTTCGGTTTCAAGGAAAGCATCTTAGTTTCGGTTCGGTTTTTTCTATGTGTAAATGAAACCTTAGGTTCCTTAACTCCGAAAAAATCCGTAATAATTTTTATTACACGTCCGTTCTATGAAATCTCCATCTACAGCAACACTAAACCGTGCGGAAAATAAAAATCTGTTCCGTACATATGCGGAACGGAAATCGTTGACGAACTATTTTATAAAGAAGCGAAATTTCACAGGAATTTTCTACAAATCGTGTACCGCAATTACAATTTCAATCCCTAGTGATAGCTAAAAGTGGCCCCCTGAGTTCCAATGTGTTCTATGTGCCAGTAGGCAGCCAGTAGGTACATAAAACACATTGGAACTCTGGTTCAGTGAAAAATGTACAGTTTTCGGATGAGGAAGCGGGGGGTTTATTTGTTGGAACTGATACGTTGAAATGTCCTGGGGAGTGCCTGGATCCCTTTTTGGCATATTTTAACCCTTTACCTAAATTGAAGAGCAGACGACACTTGCAAAAAGTCTTGGATAACTATTTTTTTCATTTTTTGTCTCAAAAACATAGGTTATGACTCCTCGTAGGAACGAGCTCGACGAACTCATTCCAACGAGGGGTCATAACCTATGTTTTTGAGACAAAATGAAAAAAATAATGAAAATTAATTTGCGATTTTTAAGAATAGCGCTGGCCGGTTTTGGCCGTTGCATGGGGTAAAGGGTTAATTTACATAAACAGTTAGTTGGCAATGAACTTACCGTAAACATACCGAGCACAAAAAAATAATATTCAAAGCAATTTGAAATCGAAGCGTCCGACATTGGTTGGTTGGGGTCAGCTTTCACTCACCCCTCTCATGCGTACTTTTTGTTATGTTTTTTGATACTCACAATCATTTGATTTCCAGGCCCAGAGGAGTCAGCAGTACACGGCACCTGAATAGATAGCGAATAAATAAGCAAAGTTTTTAATTTAAATATAAAAAACTAAAACCCACATTTTCATTTTTTCGGGATATCATTCTTTCAGCCTGGTAGATGTCGTTGAGAATTATTCTAGGAGTTTTACAAACAGTCTTCTCGGGGTGTGGTAATTTTTCGCCATTTACATTTTTTCCCCAGCCAATTTCTGATCGCTCACGAAGCTGCAGAGTTCCCAACCGAACATTTATTTTAAGCAACCTGATATAACACCTCTCTAATTCCTTTCTGACAAATCGTCCCCTGAGTTCTAACCGTTTACCTAAATTGAAAAGCAGACGACACTTGCAAAAAAGTCTTGAATAACTATTTTTTTTCATTTTTGTGTCTCAAAAACATAGGTTATGACTCCTCGTTGGAAGGAGCTCGTTCCAACGAGGAGTCATAACCTATGTTTTTGAGACAAAAAATACTAAAAATTAATTGGCGATTTTTGAGAATAGCGCTGGCTGGTTTTGGTCGTTACGTTGGTTACAGGGTTAACTCTCACGAACTTTCATGAACAGTTAGTTGGCAGTGAACTTAGCGTAAACATACCGAGCACAAAAAAATAATATCCAAAGCAATTTGAAATCGAAGCGTCCAATTTAGGTTTAGGTGCCGGTAGGCACATAGAACATATTGGAACTCAGGGGACGAAATGTCCGGTATAAATTGTAATAAAAACATTGACAGCAATAGACTTATGAGCTTTTACAGAATTTTGAACATTGAAGGAACAAAAGGCAAGACTTGTGTCTGAAAGATATTTTCACCAGGTAGTAGATGCAAGAATATATTTTCCGAGTTGATGCGCTTCCCAGCCAGTTGACAAATCAAAGACGAACATAACTGGCCAAATTACAAAGGAAACACAGCTTTTAAGCATTTTAGCATTACTGCACTGGAGAAAACAGTACATTTTATAGGGGAACAAAACTCAGATGGTAAATTGGCAACATTCAACAATCACTATAAAGAAAATACACTGAAGTTTCAGATGTCACGTGCTTCCATTGCGTAACTTTTGAACATTTTATTTAATCTTAGGAACTGTAAAACTTACCCATCTCCGTAATGCTAATTTCCAATCCGCAAAACGACAATTTCAGGGGAGATAACCTGACCGTTTTTCCACCAATTTGAAATTAAAGCTGAACATGCTTGCGGTTCGGTTTTCAGGTTTTTCGAAAAAAAACAAATTGAACCGGAAAACCCCAAACAACCACCAGCTCTCTATTGCAATGCTTGAATAAATACCTCAGCTATTCTGTTGAATGGTGAAGAAGTATGACACTGTACTGTGTCCGGTTAGCTGGTGTAGCTATCTTCCAGAACATATATAGAATATACCCATAGTAGCTTGGTGTACCAGATGTTCACCACTCGTGCCGGTTAAGTGGTGTTAACCGCGATCCTTCGGCGCGCGGTTAACACCACTTTACCACAAGTGGTGAACATTTGGTACACCAAGCTACTTTGGGTATATTTTATTTATACCATGATCGTCAGGTTATTAAGAGTCGCCATTATTTTTTCTCGATTTTACTGAGCAGCAGCCGTACATCCGTGCGAATTTGTTTTTGTTTACATGAGAGTCAATGGGTGGTACTTCCGCTGTCAATTTTATCGCCGAAACGAAAAAGAAACAGGGCCTTTTTCATTTTAATAACATAATAACATTCTATGTCGAGTTATGGATGCTTTATAAACATGAGACAATGCATGTTTGTTAAATTTTAGTGTTTTTATGGGGTCAACTCATTTAAAAACGTAATAAATAATTGCCACTTTCATCTCACTCTTCGCGAGTCAACTTGCGATAAATTTAGACAATCTCGCATTCGGGTCGACGTCACCAAAGGTCAACTGGGGTGTAGTTCTACTGTATAGGTGTAAATTTTAACTATTGAAATCCCATTGCTGACGTGTTCATCACGGTTGGTGTGTAAAGCTAAAATTTATGTCATAGGCTCTTTATATATAGTAGAATAGGTAATCATGGTGTAAATTCCCATATCCTTAGTGTTAACCCCTTACCCAACGTAACGGCCAAAACCGGCCAGCGCGATTCTCAAAAATCGCCAATGAATTTTTATTATTTTTTCATTTTTTGTCTCAAAAACATAGGTTATGACCCCTCGTTGGAACGAGCTCGTCGAGCTCGTTTCAACGAGGGGTCATAACCTATGTTTTTGAGACAAAAAATGAAAAAAATTAGTTATTCAAGAATTTTTTTTGCAAGTGTCGTCTGCTTTTCATGTTAGGTAAAGGGTTAAATTTACTGACAACTTTAGAAAAATTAAGTGGTGCTAACGTCTCTTCTGGTGACGAAAATTGCGAGCCATGGTTTGTCCACAATTTGTTCAGAGCCGGCTACCGCCCGCATTTCTTTTCCAATCATTACTAAAGCTCATATGCATGTTCAGGACTATGCCTGATGAGAATTTCTCGCTATGGTCACGGTCGGGTGCCCACAATGGCTGCCACAAGCCCTCTTGTATTTCTTTGGCGGCACAGACTACATGATTTTATTTCACATGACCGACAGGAATGATTACCTTGACCCTCTCAATTTGTTATGCATATATTTTTTTGCGTGAAGAAACAGTGTATAGTATTGGAAGATACGATATCACACAACAAACTGGCATGCATGGTGGACCAACAATAATTTAATTCTATAGGACTGTCGCGTGAAATTATTACTGACCTCTCCCTCCCACATGAGTACAAATTCGACTCGCCCACACTAACCTTCCATCCCCAAGATTTGTAAGATTGTTTGAAGCAATTAACACCTACAGAGCGACAGACTGCGAAATCAAAGCAACAATGACAGAATGAAACATTCAAAAGAAAAAGATGTTAAAAGTACACAAAAATAAACTATTTATATCAGCATAAAGAACCATTATTTTATTTTTGTGAGCTCAGCCCCCCCCCCCCCCCCCCTATGTTGAAAGAAACGCTGGATCATGTTACAGATGGGATTATATAGCTGGTGTCAGGGCAAAGCCTTTTTAAGCCCCCCCCCCCCCCCCCTCACCGGGGCCGGGGCTTTTTAGTTCACAATTAATCTATTTCATCTTTCTGTGCTGTGTTCTAAACACATATATTTTCATTAGATAATTAGCCTTAGGCGAATAACGGTGGGAAACTACCAGTCAGATAAGTCGTCTTCACGTTATCGTCAGTCAATTAATCTAGTAGTGACTGTCACTTATAGACCGATTCAAATCGACACGGCTATAAAATATATTATTTCTCGAGATACGCTTGATAACACATGCATTGGTACATGCATGCTGTTTTCTATCTTCAGGCATGTCGCGTGCCATTTTTAGGCATCTAGAAATATTGTTATCTGACATGCCAGGACAAGGTATAAAGTTTGTAGAACTATCTTGTTCAGGAGACTTGGAATTCGGTCGTTTAGGAGACGCCATAATAGGGTCACGTGTGAGTGGGGTTTCTGGGCACCCACGAGGCTCCGTTGTATGCCGCTGTTGTCAGATTAGGTGGACGTAAAAGGGATACAGACCCGAATTCATAGAATAGATTACGAACCCAGGTAAAGGCTTAGTTTAGATATCGTTAGCGGGGATCAACTCGCACCTGTCTCAAAGTGTAGGCTATTGTATTGTGGCCGTAACCCTTATAGGAACGCAGAGGTTGGTCGCGTAGTAGCCTGTTTTAAAATCAGTGTGTTGTGAGTATCGGCTCAAAGTGTAACAGTGACAATTCGCGCAAGCACGCAGGCGCATTTTGAAGTTGTGAGTTCTGTCATGAGCTGTGTGAATTCCAAAAGGACTCGGACATTCAAGGAGAGTTCTAAATAAGGACACGTGCAAAAGGTACGTGATGTAGACTTGCTGAGCTAGCCGACCGAGTGAATGAACCGAATCCAAATCTGAACTATGATGACAAGAGGTAATTAACATTGCTAGTCGGGATCCCCGACAGTAAGGGCTGCAGACACACACAGACGTAAAAGTTACGGCTCAATGTAATATGAAGCTCCTGTTGCGAGCCCGCGACAGTGACATTTTCAGTGTACACTATAGCTCCAGTACAGTGCTATAGATAAACTGAAATTGATGAGGTGAAACTACATAACCCATGTGATAAATCTTCTGTAATTTCTATCAAATTGTTAACCCTTTACCTAACATGAAAAGCAGACGTCACTTGCCAAAAAAAATTCTTGAATAACTAATTTTTTAATTTTGTTCTCAAAAACATAGGTTATGACACCTCATTGGAACGAGGGGTCATACCCTATTTTTTTGAGACAAAAAATGAAAAAAATAATGAAATTAATTGGCGATTTTCAGTGTGAATAGCGCTGGCCTGTTTTGACCGTTACGTTGGGTAAAGGGTTAAATATATTAAATATATATTGAAATCAGTTTATTTTAAGTGTAAATAAAAGAATCGTTATTACTTTAATCATTGTTTCCTTTACGCAGCCTGAAATGATTAGGAATCACACCTGACGAAGTACGAACCTATTTCGAGTTCACTTGGCAGGGAAGAAAATCATAGTGTGGTCCCAACTCAGCTCTGCGAGCTGAGTTCGGCTCGTGTCCGGAGTCCGACCCTTCTTGTTGGCTTGTCCCCAATATTTTGAACGGCGAGGCTTAACGATCCCATGTCATCCCTCCCACGCGGATTTAGGTGTTGACAGATGGGGGATATTGTTTCGCATTATCAGGTTAAATTTTCCTTTTATATCTATGCAGTACGTGGAGAGTTTATTATCACTAAATCACCCGCAGAGTGGAGGTTCCACCCAAGCAATAATTGCGAATTTGTTGCAAAGTACAACCAGCACAAGCAATGTTTCAGCCAATGGACCTCCGGGTTAAACCCGGAGGTCCATTGGCTGAAACATTGCTTGTGTTTTCTGTCGATATGTACAAAATTTGAAAGTTATAGCTTGGGTGATAACCCCACTCCGCGGGTGATTTACTTACAATCCACTCTCCACGTGCTGTATATTGAAAGTTTTCAGTCTCCGTATTAATTTCTTTTAGGAATTTTTTTTATTTCATTTCGTCACACGCGAGACTCTCCACAACAAAGTGAAAACATAAGTATTATTTATTATAAGCTAGCCTGTGAATTATCGCAAATTGTCTAAATGATATTTCTCGATATCCATCGACTCGATGTATATCGAGGAATATCCCTCAGTAGCTTTCTAAATGACGTCACGCTACGCCGCATCACGTCACCTTGAAGGAACGATCAGCTGATCTTTGTTACTGTTTTGAAACGTACGAATTTCTCGTCGAATTGGGCTGAATATTGTGCAATAAAATGTCTCGTAGCAGGTAATAAAAAAGAAAATCTTCTCTATTTTAGTCAGTATCTAGAATTATTTCATGAGTGTGGACCTGAAAGTTTTATTTTTCACGAAAGCTTAATATTTTCAGATCCACACGATGAATGTTTTCAGTAGCTTCCTAAATCACGTTACGCTTCGGCGCATGACATCGCCTTGAACGTCGCCTTAAAGGAACGATCAGCGGCTTTTTGTTATTGTCTTGAAACTGTTTGCAGTCGAATTGGGTTGAATATTACGCAGTAAAATATCACGTAGCATATTATAAAAAGAAAATCTACGCTGTTTTAAGTGAATATCGGGAATTATCTCATTCATTTGGCCCTGAAAGCTGGGGGAGGCCACCAAAAATTTGCAAGACGTGACGTGGGGTGGGTGGGTCTCTTGAGTGCGCCAAAAATGTGCATTTCCATCTTGTGCAATTTTTTGAATTTTTTAAAAATATATCAATATATCCGCTAATATATACCATCATTTGTGTTTCAAACCTTAAAGATGATGTTGTACATCACACTCTTAACATAAATACAACATCAGGAGGCTTTATATGTGAGAATATTGGGCTTAAACTGGAAAATGTCACACGTTAGTTGAGGGTGGGTGTCTTGTTCAAAATGTAGAAAATGTGCAGACAATATTTTGGGAACAATTCAAATGAAAATTTGTTCCCGTATATGTACACCTGCTCTGGCCAAGCCTATAATGAACAGCTTGTCATTTGTAGATTGGGGCCCACAGCAGCCCACAGAGGTTTAAATTGGTGGTACCAATTTAACCCTTTACCTAACATAAAAAGCGGACGACACTTGCCAAAAAATGACTGAATAACTATTTTTTTTTCATTTTTTTTGTCTCAAAAACATAGGTTATGACCCCTCATTGGAACGAGCTAAAAAATTAATAAAAATTAATTGGCGATTTTTTAGAATAGCGCTGACCGGGTTTGGCCGTTACGTTGGGTAAAGGGTTAAAAACATTATGAAAACCCCCTAAAGACAGCTGTGCCTACTAAGTTTATAAGTTTATTTTGGATTTTAATGGGAGAGTGGGGGGGGGGGGGAGGGGGGTGGGTGTCTGAGAACAGTAGTGTTGAACATTTGCACGTTGGGGTGGGTGGGTGGGTGTAAAAAGGAGCCGAATAAAAAATAGGACGTCACGTCTTGCAAATTTTTAGTGCCCCCCCCCCCCCCCCCCCCCCCTGCTGAAAGTATTATTTTTCATTCGCGCAAGCGCTCTTGAAAAATAAAACTTCCAGGTCGACACTCATGAGATAATTTCCGATATCAACTAAAATAGCGTAGATATCCTCTCTCTCAATATATATGCAGTGTATACAAATTCGATTCACCCATTTTGCTGTAACTTATATTCTTTAAGACGGTATCATTCAGAACTCAATATTAAAATAGTTATTATAAAACTCTAATTTATGTATAACATATATTTACTCAGCTTCTATTGGGGAGAGGCTATTGTAAGAAACTATTTACTGCGGACCTTTGTGGACATGCTTTTGTCCGAAGACCTTTTATATGGTTGGGTTTTTGTGCGTGTGGCTTTTGTCCAACACACAAACCGAGATACCATGAATAATGATGAACATGGATCTCCAGATATTAATCGATGTTGTATTATTCTGACGCATCGCTCTTAATAATAGAATTTGAGTCCCAGACTCCAATTAATAACTGTTTTGACAGCCGGGGACATGTTACTATAGTGTTTCGGACTTAACTGATGACACTGCATGTTGCTTGTGTTTACTCGTGGTTGGTTCTCTCTGGGACACATTGATCCATTGATTGGTGCGTCGAATTTCTAATAGACAAATCTTGAGCAGGGGGCGCGGTGGCTTCGCGGTAACCGGTTCTCGTCAGATCACCGAAGTTAAGCAACGTCGAGCGCGGTTAGTAGTTGGATGGGTGACCATTTCAGCGACTGATTCGTGCTCCCGCGTTGTGTCCTTGGGCAAGGCACTTAATCCCGATTGCCCACATGGGGGCACGATGACTCTGTGTACTAAGGCGTACTGCACGTCGATGGTGCGCATGTCTTCAACCAATCTAACCCTGCCTGTGCAGCGGTGCAGAGTTCGGAGTTACGATGTTGGAGAGCTGGCAGCTGCTCGTCGTTGCTCGGTGGTTTTCTCCGGGTACTCCGGCTTCCTCCACCCGTAAAACTGTCACCGACATAATATAACCCTGGCTGTTAATGTGTCGTTAAACCTTAAAAAAAAATAATAATCTTGAGCAGGCCCGTATAATAGCCTTCAGATATTGGTCGGGGTGGATGGGGTTGGGTGGGGGTCCTTGATTAGGGCCCTAGGAAGCTTCGAAATTCGATTCCATTTGACCCCCCCCCCCCCCCCGCCCCGATGATTAGATTCAATTCAATTCCAGTCACGCTGTTTCGGAATAGTCGAGCTGTTCTCACACTCTTAAATCAGTTGGGTTAAAAATAACCCAAATCAACTGGGTTGAGTGAATATGAACCCAATTGGGTTCATATTCACTCGACACAGTTCATTTGGGTTGGTTTTTAACCCAACTGATTTTGGTGTGCAGAAAACCACCAAGATTTTCCGCTTCAACTATGATCTGATAAAAGAAGTATTCCCAGAGGTCCGGCTTCCGAAACTTGTTTGATTCCGTTTCTGAAATATAATCTTATTTGTTAACTGTCTCGCCTAAACAGTGGAGTTGACGTTGAATACGATACTTGAAGCATGGAGAAAGACAATATTTGTTATATTCCACAATAGTGTGAAGATGCAATATCTTTTCGTCATAAGCAACGAGATTGATTGAAAATTCGTTTCGATTCGAAATGCTCAGTCTGATTCGAAATTCTCTGCCTGATTCGATTCGACCCCAAATGTGAGATTGATAGGGCCATAGCGTTGACTCGTGTTTGCTTGACCACGACACGAAGCAAACATACATATCCAAATGAATAAGGCGATTGAGCCCTTTGATACACTTGTATGTCTTATGACATACGAAATCAAACAGCACGTTGATACTTTGTGGTCATTTGTTTTGTTATTATTATTCGATTTTTTAAAAGTTTTAACCTCAAATTCCTATTTTCTCCCGAATAGTGCTCAGTGATAACCGTTGAGCCAAATGTTATCGCAGCTTAAAATACTAATATAATCCGGCTGTCAAGACTTCTTATCTGGTTGAATGCAAACAGTCACTATCAGGACATTCAAAAAATGAGGATACCAGAGCAAAAGCCAACACTTTTCTTGCTTATATTTCATATTCAGTCAAACACAAATAATATTTTGTTTATATAAATTTGTTTTATCACGAATTATTGGAGAGTACATTTGGACACTCTCCAATAATTTGACATAAAACAAGTTTTGAATAACAAAATCAGTCCACCAAAAATGATCTAGCCGTCAACCAGATAATCACTAATGTGAAACATATCTTGTTATTTGTACTTTCGGACGTTTGACGTCGCATTTTGAAAAACGTTGAAGAAGTAGAGAGTAATCGCTTGACTGGACTGGTGACGTGAAATAATTCATGAGAGGTGAGGGACGTTGTACAAACACGAGTGCGCGAATGCGCGCGAGTGTTTTACAATTTTGTCCCTCGCCTCGAATGAATTATTTCACGTAACCAGTCCAGTCAAGCGATTACTCTGTTTATTACTTTTCATTATTAACGATAATTATATTATTTAAAAAAAAACAAAAACAGTGAAGTCCCCAATACACCAACGGCAAAACGTCTTCGTTTGCGCGCACGGATAGATGACCCAAAAGTTATCGTTTTTATCAAACCCCGAAATCTCAGTAAATCACACTTTGGAAAGTAATAAACTGAGTTCCCAGTGGCGTTTGAACGTCAGGACAATTACAGTATCAAAGGGTTAATAATCCTTCCTGTTGAAGCCGATTGGAGAGAGAGAGAGAGAGAGAGAGAGAGAGAGAGAGAGAGAGAGAGAGAGAGAGAGAGAGAGAGAGAGAGATTCCGTTGTGCTGCTTTACTGGGTAAGAAACAACATCTGTCCTTCACAGGTATTTTGTCTTGGCAGTGGCGTAGCTGTGTGGTTGAGGACTAGGGAGCCTTGCACCCCTCTCCCTTCTCCACTGGCCTCTCTAAAATCACTGAATTCTGCGCTCTGCACAGGGCACCATCTAACGGATTTACAGATGACATAACACGCTTAATGTTCATTTGAGTCTCAAATGCCACCATTTGGGGAATATTTTTCAAAATGTCTTCGCGAAATAATTCCCCGAACTCCACCAAGGCACAAGGGATACCATCTTGATACCTTTCACCAGCTCAAGACTTCGATCTTCGAGATATGCCTTCGGCAGGCATAAAAAATGATTACACCCCCCCCCCCCCCCCTCCAAACAAAAAAATCCAAGTGCACCCCCTTATTCAGTTTCATAGCTACGAGCCTGGTCTCGGCAGGCAGGAGAAAGGAGCAAGAAAAACAAGTTCAACACCTTTCGAAATACAGAGTGTTAAAATTTATAATTCCCATGTGAGGTTATTTTTGCTATTTTTTTCGTCATAGAAATCAAGGTGACGTGTAAAATAGTTCATTATTATTTGGTCCACACACAATCGAGGATGAATGTCCATTAAATGAATTTTTTTCCTCCATTCAAAAGAAATGTCTGAAGTTGAAGTGATCGCTATACGCTTGATACACACTATTCATTTTCTGTCACGAACTGCAGGGTGTAACATGCCAATACGCTAATCATCTGGATTCAATAAAGGCATGGAAGTCTGCGTGGTGGCTAAACCCAGTCATTCATTCACACTTAAACACGTGCGTGCACACTGTAGGCGATTTATCAGTCTATCCATTAACTCTAGCCTCGAATCACACCCGTAAAACTGTCCGACACGAGGTAGCCGTGGCTGTCGAAAGTGTCGTTAAACTCCAATAAATAAATAAATAAATAAATAAATAAATAAATAAATAAATAAAACCATTAACCCTTTACTCAACGTAATGACCAAAAGCATCCAGCGCTATTTGCAAAAGTCACCATTCAATTTCCATTATTTATTCATTTTTTGTCTCAAAAACATGGATTATGACCCCTCATTGGAACGAGCCCGTTGAGCTCGCTCCAACGAGGGGCATAAGCCATGTTTTTGCCAAAAAATAAAATAATACTTTTTCAAGAATTTTGTTTTCAAGTGCCGACTTTCTTTCGTGTTAGGTAAAGGGTTAGTTAACCCATGGATAATCCATCTCTATCTTATAATATTTGTGTGTGTACTTGATGTCGAGGCGGGTGGGGGTGGGGGTGGGGTGGGGGTGGGGGACTGGTGGTCTGTCATCGGAATACAGCTTTTTATGCTACAAAATAACACTGAGACAGAGAGAAATACGTTCCCGTTTCCTTGCAGGTTACCGTGTGTTTTGGGGAGCGCGCTGGCTCAGTGGTAGACCGTTGGATTTCTATGCTAGAGGTCCCGAGTTCGAGCCCCGTCCTGGACGACGCGCGTTGTGTCCTTTGGCAAGGAACTTTATCCCGGTTGCCTGCATGGGGGCACAATGACGCCGTGTACTAGGGCGTATTGCATGTCGATGATGCACATGTCTACAACCGCTGTAACCCTGCTTCAGAAGACCTTGAACAGAGTTAGAATGTTGAGGAGCTGACAGTTGCTCGTCGATGCTCGGTGGTTCTATCTGGGTACTCCGGCTTACTCCACCCGTAAAACTGGCACGGTTACAATTAGCCATTGTGCATAAGTATGTTACCTTAAACACCAATAAATAAATAAATACCGTGTGTTTTCCTTGTGTTTGTATCTCAGTTTTCGCGGATTTATGGCTTTGACGGTGAATCTTCTGCACTATGATATGAATTGTTCTGTTTGTTGTGAGTGACTTGCCCTGTCTCCTTATCCTCAATTCTTGGTTAACTGAAATCTTTCATTTTTTGCCTTGAAGACATTGACTTTTGACTCTTCAGTGGGACGAGCTCAACGGACTCGTTCCAATGAGGAGTAATATGCTACGTTTTTGAGATAAAAAGTGAAAAAAATAACGAAATTTTAATGACGATTGTTTTTGTGAATGGCGCTGATTGGGTGTGGTCTTGAAATGTTTGATTGATTGATTTTATTTAGCAATATACAGGTACAAATGCAAATATCAGTAGTACCAGCAATGGTAATCAAAATAATTTTTGCACGAAAGAAAAATATTCTGCTTCAGTACTACCTTCATGTTCAACATAGCACATTAGTTGTATACCGAAGGGAGACAACAGATTCAGTTTGGGTGTCTTCCGGTTGTCTCCCAATATGGTCTTTATGTCAGAAACGGGACTTAGAACACTGACATCTCCTCTTAGACCATATAGGTGTCATGGAAGTGACAGAGCGGTGGTTCCTCTCGTTGTCGGATGATTTTCTGAATGCTGTGGGTCTTCTACGAGTCACCCACTTTGTATACAGCAAAGTCCATGTAAAGGGGAAGGTCAGAAAGGATACTCTCTACTTAGACTCTCTTTGATTCTCGACTACACCATCGTATAGTTGGCTAATTTCAAAACCCGGTCAGTTTATATTGGTTGTTCTGCATTGGCGGCACATGACAAATTGGTATCAACGCAGTAGAGGCCGTGGCCATTGCCCGAAGAACGTTTAGCAACGCTGAAGGCTGCAAGAATCTGTCCGTACATAGAAAAATCAATGTAGATAGCATCAGAATGGAAAATGTATAGTCTGATTAGAAAAATCCCCGATTGTTAGTCCCTCGCCCAGCCTCTGTATCATCATTCACTGTGACAGAGCTTTCAGTCTGATCTCATTTGATTATTTTTCTAATGACAGGTTCAAAGTCACGATTTGTCTAGACGAACCTTTCGGGAGATATGTCATGAAGGTTGATGCACTTTGATCTGGGATAATTTGACGACTCTGCGTTGTATATGTCTGGTTCATCAGACATGAATATGAAAAAACCTCGACTGTCAATTAACCCCTTTAACTAACATGAAAAGCAGACGACACTTGCAAAAAAAATTCTTGAATAACTATTTTTTTCTACATTTTTTGTCTCAAAAACATAGGTTATGACCTCTCCTAGGAACGAGCTCGACGGGCTGGTTCCAAAGGGGTCATAACTTATGTTTTTGAGAAAAAAAAGAAGAAAAAAATAATGAAAATTAATTGGCGATTTTTGTGAAAAGTGCTGTCCGGTTTTGGCCTTTACGTTGGGTAATGGGTTAACTACTGCTTTTGCTTTCCAGGTACATGCTTCTTCGACGTTTCGGACTTTACCTGATATAAAGACCAAAACCTTAAAACGCTATTCTCAAAAAATCATGATTTTAATTCTATCATTTTGTTCATTTTAAATAAAAAAAAATTCCTTACGATACCTCATTGGAACAAGCTCAGCGAGCTCGATCCCATGATGGGTCAAACGCTGTGTTTGATTTAGGAAACGAAATGAAAATTTGAAGTTATTCCATATTTTTGTAAGTGTCGTCTGCTATTCGTGTCCGGCAAATGATTAAATGGAGACACTGCGGGGGGAGGCAACCAAAAATTTGCAAGACGTGACGTGGGGGTGGGTGGGTCTCTTGAGTGCACCAAAAATGTGCATTTCCAACTTGTGAAATTTTTTGTATTTTTTAAAAATACAGTAGAATCCTCTTAATTGAATATCCATTTTGCCAGTGAAAATGATTCAATTAACAGGAGTATAGAATTGACAGGGATTTGGTCAGTTTCATGTGTTCTGAAGGTAAACTGAGCATTTATTCTATTATATCTTGTTTGACAGAGCTCATAGAGATCTGTCAAACAAGATATAATAAAATAAATGCCTGTATTGGATGTAGTGAGGCCAAAAAGGTTGATAAATAAGGGGAATTTGGTGCATGTCACAGTAATTTTTTCGACATATTACAAAAATTTATATACAATTAACAGGAGTTTACTCTACAACCCATATACAATTAACAGATCAAATTTGTACTGAAGATATGGTAAATGGTTTTGTGTTTGAACATTATATTCAATTAACAGGGATATACAATTAAGAGATATCCAATTAAGTGGGCTCGACTGTATGTCAATATATCTGCTAATATATACCATCATTTGTGTTTCAAACCTTAAAGATGATGTTGTACATCACACTCTTAACATAAATACAACATCAGGAGGCTTTATATGTGAGAATATTGGGCTTAATCTGGGAAAATGTCACACGTTAGTAGGAACGTAGCAAATACCTGAGAATACTGACAGAACAATTCAAATAAAAATTTGTTCACGTATATGTGCACCTGCTCTGGCCAAGCAAGCCTGGTAATGAACAGCTTGTCATTTGTAGATTGGGACCCACAGCAGCCCACAGAGGTTTAAATTGGTAGTACCAGTTTAAGAACATTATGAAACCCCCCTAAATACAGCTGTGCTTACTAAGTTTATAAGTTTATTTTGGATTTTAATGGGAGAGTGGGGGTGGGTGTCTGAGAACGGTAGTAGAAAATTTGCACGTAGGGGTGGGTGGGTGTAAAAAGGAGCTGAATAAAAAATAGGACGTCACGTCTTGCAAATTTTTAGTGCCTATCCCCTCCCTCCCCCCTCCCCCTGGGAAAAATATAATTATATACTCTTGGAACAGCCCGGAGCGTAGTTAGCTTATTAGTGCCACGTAATTTTTAGTTATTATATTGCAGCTGTAATTTAATAAATTGTACCTGCAGTTTGGCTAAATTGTAGCTACAATTTAATAAATTGTAGCTGTAATTTGTAAATTGTATCTACAATTTGGCTAAATTGCAGCTACAATTTTCTAAATTGTAACTACAATTCTCATCTCCACTGTCATTGGACAAGATAAAACAAAAAGCAATTTAATTTAACCAATCATGGACACGGACATGTTATTTGACCTTGTTTCAGTGTTTAAGAAGAGCAGAAGGGAAGTACACACTAAAAACTAAATTGTTAAAACTGACACTTTCAAGGTGTTAAACCCATTCTAACTCTCAGGGTTTGATTTTAAAACTCAATGTGCAATGCTTTAAGCACTTAGACATTACAATCGTCAGACATCTGAAACTTGAATGGATGGCACTTCCCATGTGTCTATCATTGGTGTTTTTTCCAGAATCGTCCATAATTTGATTTGCGCTTGGCGGGTACATAATTAAAAGGACACAACGCGGATGACGCGGATCAGGCTCGAGAGTTCGAGCCTGATCCGCGTCATCAGCGTTGTTTCCTTTTAAGTGTCGCGATATTACACTTGTCAAGTGGTATTATTGTAACACCTGTCAAGTTCTGGGATATCTACACTTGAACAAAGTGCTAGTTCAGCACTTAGTAAGTGTTAAATACAGCACTTCAAGTGTAGTTTTTAACACTTTAGTTCTTAGCGTGTAATCAATCAGATAGGTGAGTATACAAGTGCACACATTGAATTGATAGAAATGGCTTTTGGATATCGAGTGTTACTTGCGAGTATACAATCAGCTCTGCAGAATAGCCTTGTTTATATATTTTATAACGTTTTATAACGAAATATCCAATTTCATACATCACTTTATTGATTGAATGGTTAAATTGAAATTTATTGGACATGTTTCGAAAACGTAGCTCATGATTCCCTAATGGAAAGCTCTCGCCCCAGTGAAGATTAATAAGCTGTGATTTTGAAGCAAAGAGCAAAGTACACGTTTAGCCTGAAGCAAAATGTGGTTGACGATTTTTGTGCACATTCGCGCTGATTTTGATTTAAATTTAGTTATGTTCTTACGGCAAGTTGATTTCAATTGATTGGAAGGGCTCGGAAACATTTCTTGGGGAAATTTGGGAGGCCAATTGGGCGATAGCTTCAGTTTTATTCACCCCTGATTGCCCAGGTAGCCCCCCCCCCCCCCCCCACACACACACCTTCTTACTGACATCTCATGGCCCAGGAAGGGTGTTTTTTTCTGAGCACGATTTATAACATTACTTATAAATGTAAACATGGCTATTCTGTAGAACTCATTGTGTACGCGCAAGCAACGCTCGATATTTTTATAGCCATTTCAACCAATTCAGTATGTGCACTTGTATACTCAACTATCAAATTGTTGACTTCCCTTCACGCTATTTTCAAACACTGAAACAAAGTCAAACAAGAAAACGCTTTGTGCAAGCACCAACGCGCGATACAATGCCCATGAAACACACTTATTTTGTGCATGTACAAGGGTGTAGCCAGGGAGGGTCATGGAGGGTCGTACGACCCCCCAATCCCTCAAAATGAAATCTTTGATCACTGCTGATATCAAATACTGAATAATTCCCGACCCACCACCACCACCACCGGACCACCACCGATGGCCAAAGGACAAGTTGGAGGAGATTATGGGAGGGGGTTACGCCTCCCATAATCTCCTCCAACTTGACCTCTGTCCAAGGTTTGGCCCCTGGCCAAGTTTTTAGTCTTTTTAGTTGCCAGACATTCTCATCATTGAGTTGCATTCTGGGCAAGCCCCCCCCCCGCCCCCCCCCCCCCCCCAAAAAAAAATGCTGGCTACAGCCCTGATATATCATGCAATCTTTTCGTATTAGAACATAAACAAGAAACATTCTGTGAACAAAGTAGAATCTCTCTCAATGAAAAAAGGTGAATACCACATCTGAAAGCATTGTAACTGGTTATTCCGTGTGACAAGAAATTAATTTAAAATAATTTAAAGTTATTGGACAGGGTTCTAGAATATGAGTGCTAATATCTACCTTCGAAAACACTTGAAAGGGCACCCCTCCCACACACAAACACCTTTCCCCCAAACGACCAGCTTTTTTGGACGAATCGTCCGGTACGATCTCGACTTGGGACAAAATGCTCGTACCGAGGTGATTTTGAGATGAACTGTCCTGGAACCATCACCACGAATGGTTACACTTTGAGGTTAAGATCTCCATTCAAAAAAAAACTTGGATAACTACCCCCACCACTCTACACAAAACAAAAAACGTAGAATGTTTAAATGCAGGCTACAGGCATATTGCAAATTGGGAGAAAATATTCACGCAGACATCTCGTCTGATATAATCGACGGTGGATTTATCATAACAAAAATGGTTTCAACCCTTTACCCAACGCAGACGATATCAAAATTTATTGTTTTAAATATCATTTTTTCAAATTTTTCAAAAAATTTCTACAAAACCATATCATGTGACCCCCTCGTTGGAACGAGCTCGTTCCAACGAGGGGTCACATGATATGGTTTTGTTGAAATTTTTTGAAAAATAATATTTTTTCAACTGCTGAATTTGCATATTACGCGGGCGGATACGGGCGATTCGTTGGGTAAAGGGTTAAAAAGTACTTCTAAGTTTGGAGGTTGCATAACACAACATGAATATTGATAACACTAAATACGGTGAATCACAGTTTAATAACTGATTCCGCATATTAGTGGATCCAGTATATATGTAATGGTTCCATTTTTTGGTTTTCCAAGTCAGCTGAATCGGTGATTATCGTCCCAATATGTCCATGAATGAAAGTTTCAGCGCGCCGAATTTAGCTAAATTGTAGGTGCAGTTTAGTAAATTGCAGGTACAATTTAATAAATTGCAGGTGCAATTTAGCTAAAATGCACCTATCATTTATTAAATTGTAGCTACAATTTAGCTAAATTGTTGGTACAATTTATTAAATTGCAGCTACAATTTAATATTTAAAAATTATGTGACGCTAATAAGCCGCTGTAAAATAACATGCCCGTGTTCCTGATTGGTCGAGTTAAACTGCTGCTCCAATATAGCTTGACCAATGAGAGAGAAAGTGCTAAATTGTAGCTACAATTTAGTAAACTGTAACTGCAATTTAGCGCCTACAATTTATTAAACTGTAGTTACAATTTATCTAAATTGCAGCTACAATTTAGCTAAATTTCAGGTAGAGTTTACAAAATTGCAGCTGCAGTTTAATGACTAAAGATTACGTGGCGCTAATAAGCTGTCGTAGCATTTAGTGTTTTTTAGTGGAAGCAAACAGCGCTCCTCGTTGATCAATTCGGCCAGGGCTGCGACAAGACGTGGTCTAAACTGACAACTGCCGTACAGTATTTCACATATCATACTGTTTTCTTTGTCTTAAAGCACACAATGGATGTTACATATTATTGGAGTCCGTTGACTGAGTCGATTCCAATAATATGTCACGGAAAATATATTATTTTATTTTTCAATTCAAATTCCATTGGGATTTGTTTCATCCTGTGGTAGAGTACCTGAATAGAGCTGGAGTACACTAATTACTTTTATCAGTTATTTGGTGGATTGCCCACGTGGGGGCACGGTGGCGATGTGTACTAAGGCGTACTATATGTAGATGGTGCACTTGTTTTGAATCAATGCTAACCCTGCTTGTGTGGAGTTAGTGTGTTAGGGAGCTGAAAGTTGCTCGCCATTGCTCGGTAGTTCTCTCCGGGTACTCCGGCTTCCTCCACCCGTAAAACTGCCGTGGTCATGATTAGCCATTGTGTAGAAATATGTGATCTTAAACACCAATAAATAAATAAATAAATAAATAAATAAATAAATAAATAAATAAATAAATAAATAAATAAATAAATAAATAAATAAATAAATAAATAAATAATATACTAGGTGGATTATTTTATAATCTTGAGGCCTTATATAATTGTTCGTTCGTTTGTTTGTTTATCAGGGTTTAACGACATTTTCAACAGCCAGGGTAGTAAGGGCACTGCGAATCATATATTTTCGATTCGAATCGAATCGAGTCTGTTATTCGAAATCGAGTCGAATCTCGAATCGAATACACGAGCCTTGAAGTCCCGTCTGATAAAATATTCCAACTACATCATTAAGGCATGCCTTCGTCGAAGGCATGCCTTGATGAAGTAATTGGAATGTTACCCAATAAGGATTTTTGTTCAAAAACAGAAATGGATGCGAGACTACTGTATTGGGCACTGCACGGGGCTAGCTGCTTGCAAACGCAAGCTCATCGCCGATACTGCTTGGGAAGTTTACATTTGCTTTCAGTGGTGGTAGTGACTAGTGACTAGTGAAACTAGAATTGGCATGTGTGGTGGCATAGGTACATATGCGTTATGTTAATTACCCTCAGCCTTTATTTTCAACATTATTTATATACAATTTCTATCACAGCTATATGTATTGTGAGACACCTAAGATGACTGATACTCAGCGAAATTCCAGCGGATGGATTCGAAAGAAAACGAATCGGGCAGCCGATTTCGAATCGAACCGAATACCAACTTAAGATTCGAAATCGAATCGAATTTCGACGCTTCGTACGGCCCTAGCCGGGATCATGTCGTGTCGGACAGTTTTACGAATGCCTCGTCGAGCTCGTTCCAAAGAGGGGTCATAACCTATGTTTTCGAGACAAAAAATGAAAAAAATTAGTTATTCAAGAATTTTATTTGCAACTGTCGTCTGCTTTTCATGGTAGGTAAAGGGTTAAAGATATCTGCAAAACAGTTGATGACTATTTCGTGGTTCTCATACAGCTGAAGATGCACGTCCAAATACTACAATTACTTCAAATTAAATTATCTCTTTATTTGCTTCTGTTCAAAAGACTCAGCGTTTGTTATTGTGATTGAGTATATATACGACATCGTATAAGCTATTCATGCCTTATCACAGGCTACAGTGCATGTAAATATGTAAAAATACTAAGGGCCATAACACAATAAAGACACTCCTACCTGGTATTTGTTGCATCCAGTTCCATTCATTATTGCATGTGCCTTTGGGTAAAGAGAAGGTGTGTGGTTTACCCAATACTGTTCTGTATTTGAAAAGGATGAGCTTTAACATCTTGATTCTTCATAAGGACGCGCTCCCTCCGGACAAAATGGTACTCTTCGCGGAGGATCCTAGGGGTACGGAGGAGAGTGGGCTTATGGCCTACCTGGAGGATATCGGTTTACCTGAAAGCTTTACCCGATAACTTATAATATACTGTAACGAACATGCGACCAGCAAACCTTGATCGCCTCTCTATTCGCTCGTAGGTCCGGATAAGCAAATGGACTGACAGCTTCTATCTTAAGTCCGCTAGTTGGAAGGTGACAGAACTTTTCCTGCTGCCAGGTCAAGGACTACAGTGGTAGATGTCGCCGTGTAAACTGTGCGGTGATCTCTGTCTTCGATGGCTATCCCTTTTGCTCCCTTCTGTATCCTTGGGCCGATCCTCTGTGTTATAGTCGCCGAACTTCTCGCGAGTCGCCGACGGTCTCGTCAACAGAACTCGCTCCTTGACAATAGGGACAATCGACGGTCTCGCCGGGTCACAACGTGGTCGCCGGACGTACCGCCACTTGCAAAATAATATTCTTTAATACCAATTGTTTTCATTTTTTGGCACGAAACAGATAATGACACCCTCATTGGAACCAGCTTGTTGAGCTCATTCCAATGGGGGGGGGGGGGGGGGAGGGGGTCATAAGTTAGATTAGATTTAGATTAGATTTATTGCAAAAAACACCTTCGATGAGGCAGATTGCACACAAGTAAGTTATTAATAAATTTGTAACTGAAATTACAATACAATCTTTGTACCTTCATACAAATGTGAAGAGTGTTGGTAATGAAACGGAAATTTCAAGAAATATATACAAATACAAATATTTACAGAGAACACAATACTATCTGCGTGAAAATATGCCTCCACAACATGTAAACATATGTAGCTTGATAATTATGCTCTTAGTCAGGACTGAATGCTTGCCTATGAATTGAACCCTGAGCTTAAAATGATATTGTATTCATGGATTCATGTATTCATGTTCATGGATATTCTAATTACTGATTAAAAAGTTACGCTTTATAAAGAACAACTGGATTATGTTACAGACGGCAGCACATGTTGAGGGATTGTCATTTTTCATGATCACTTGAAATTTGTCTAAGCTGTTCAAGGCATAGAACTCCGGCCGGGCATTCGATACAATATGAAACAGTTGCTTTCTCTCTGATTCGTATGCTGGACAGTCAATGAGGAAGTGTTTTTCACTTTCAACATCTCCCGTTGAGCAAACGCGACATAATCTTTCACTCAGTAGTATGGGGGGCTGCATGTGTCGTCCTCTCTCTATAGCGAGATTGTGACTGCTAATTCTCAGTTTCGTAAAATTAATTCTTGCTTCATGTGATTTTGTATGAATGAGAAATAGTTCTATAGCGTAATCACTCTTAAATGTTCGATAGGTTCGAAGTTTGTTTTTACCCGTTCGTTTATTATCATTAAAAATTTCTTCTTTAAAAGAATTCAAATATTCGTTCCTGAGTTTTTCGGTGAAGTGTTTCAGTGTTTTGCCCAAATTGGTGATTTCCTCCACTTTCGGTACCCCATAATGGTTAAGCATTTCTGACAGTATTTTGAAATCGGCATATAATTTTGATTCAGTGGAAGCGTGGTGAAGAAGCATATTTGATTCATTGTTCTGCAGTTTGGCAATATATTTTAAACGACGGACTGAAGCGTCAATAGTAACTGGATACCTACCAAGTTCGGCCTTCACTGCATGATTAGATGCGTTTTTATTGACATGAAGTATCATCTTACAACATCTTGTATGAACTGCCTCGCAAGTTATGTTTTTTAGGCAAACATTGAAAAATTAATAAAATTTGAAATTTTGGTGAATAGCCCAGGTCAGCTTAGGCCGTTACATCAGTTAAACCGTTAACGTATTTCCCGTCTGCCCGAAGAGCGCTCGCCCACCCCAGGGCCGTCGAGAGGGGGGGGGGGGGGTAGTAATCCCGGGGCCCGGAGATCCGGGGGCCCGCGAGGACGAAGCCGCGCCACCCGAGACAGCTAGTTTGCGAGCTTTTTCAATGCCCAGTGCGTGTGAATCGACAGGCGGGCCGCGGGCCGCCGAAGTAAGCATATATTCTTTTCAAGAACTGTGTAAGGTATTAGATATATCGTGGGTCGATCCGCCCACAATATGCTATTCTGTAATTCGGTTATATAGACGTCCCGCTTCGATATTCCTGGTCAGTTCTGAGAATTGATATTTTCATGGGTCCTTGGGTCAAAAGTTGGGTTTGAACAAGGGGGCCCAGGTGGTACAATCTAATTGATCCCCCCGGGTCCCGTATTTTCTCTCGGCGACACTGGCCCACCCACCCACCCGCCCGCTCGCTCACCATCCGCCCACCAAACTACCCATCTTCCCACCCATCTGTCCATCAGCCCACCTGCCAGTCAGTGAGGCATCGTGACTTGTCAGTACCCATGATATTCTCAATGTACTGATAGTACCAACTGCATGGTAATGCTGTGTAATCGGTTAACCGTTCTGTTACCGACTAACCGCCCGTCACACGAGAATAGATAATACACATATTGTGGGGTGATGATAGGGCTGCAACGATTCATCGCGATTTCAATGCATCGCGATACATTTGAACACGATATGCATATCGTATCGTTTCATGTGTATCACGATACAAACGATACCCTTCCAGAAGGTTGGCATGATGTAGTCAGAAGATGCATTTTTAGGCCCAACAAGTCTATTTTGTGCTTTTCCAACTTATAATTCCACCACAGGAGTCTATAATTCTATCAGTATAACTATAATTCACTTTCAATTCTATCAGTATAGCTATAATTCACTTTCAACGTGATATTTACGTTCCCAACGTAATCCTCTTGAAGGGATTACATTGGGAACGTAAATATCACGTTGAAAGTGAATTATAGCTATACTGATAGAATTTCAGACTCCTGTGATTCCACTTGTTCATTTGTATTTCAGTAAAATATCAATTCTGTCTAAATTATAAGCATAGTTTGAGGCAACAGATCTCTCACCTCTGAGTTGAACCCAGACTCCCAGAGATCCATTGGCTGAAACTTGATTGTCTTTCTCAAGCACTAAAAAAGAAATTGGATGTTTCTGGCCAAATCAAAGTTGGTGCAGTTTGTGGGCCTTTTATTACTGATAATTCACTCTCAATGTACTGCATGTAATGTATCGTGAAAAAATCGTATCGTTAAAAAAAAATCACGATACATATTGTATCGTGAGTGAGACGTATCGTTGCAGCCATAGGTGATGAACCGCGATAATGTAGTCGAGACCTAGAATGAGATGAAAATATTTTCTGTCAGTGGATTCAGACAACGAGATTACAAGACAAATTAAAATTTAACTTATGCAAATGCCCAATAAACTTGGGTCGAACAGGATGTGATGTATGCAAATCTGACATATTTATTTATTTATTTATTTATGTTTAAGGTCACATTTATGCACAATGGCTAATCATGACCGTGACAGTTTTACGAGAGGAGGAAGCCGGAGTACCCGGAGAGAACCACCGAGCAACGACGAGCAGCTGCCAGCTCCCCAACATCGTAACTCCACACTGCAGGCAGGGTTAGATTGGTTGAAGACATGCGTACCATCGACGTGCAGCACGCTTTAGTACACGGCGTCATCGTGCCCCCACGCGGGCAATGGAGATGAAGTGTCTTGCTCAAGGACACAACGCGGTTGCCGCAGGTGGGATTCGAACCGAGGACCTCTCGGCTTGCAGCCTGCACCTCTACCTACTGAGCCACCGCGCTCCCAAATCTGACATAAAATACTCTGGCCTCAAGATCAGGATCGTGTGTCTCCTTAGTTACATTATGTGTATTTCTCATTATCTGTATCCTCAAATGTAAATTTTCTCCACACTTCTGTCGTTAATGAGAGGCTACCGGTTGCAAAGACTTCTAACCGACCCGTTTAATCCAGGGATGTGGCGACAGCGGGGGTGGGGGTGGGGGGTGGGGGTGGGGAGGGAGTTCTCACGCCAGCTAGGAGTAATTTTTTTCAATAGTTGGAAATTCCGAGGTCAAAAATCAAATGTTTGGAAATTCAATAAATTAACATTGTTCATGAAAAATATTAAAATTCCAACTAATGATGAGAAATTTTGATCTTTTATTTCCAACGGGAAACTTGAGTTTCAAATCACCTACTCTAAAATTGACATGGCCTCAAAATTTCGACTCTAACATCAGTCCGGTAAATTTTCTGACCCAGACACATTATAAATGATGCTTTTTCCGTTTCAGGACTAGTGAAAATTTTCAGAAGGGTTCATAACCCTTTACCCAACGCAGACGATTTCAGAATTCATTATTTTAAATACCATTTTTTAAAAATTTAAAAAAAAATTTCAAGAAAACCATATCATGTGACCCCTCTTTGGAACGAGCTCGATGGGCTCGTTCCAAAGAGAGGTCACATGATATGGTTTTGTTGAAATGTTTCGAAAAATAATATTTTTTCAGTAGCTGTTTTTGCATATTACGCGGGCGGATGCGGGCGATTCGTTGAGTAAAGGGTTAAAAGATATCACCCAGCGCTGCAGTGCAACCACCTATCGAAACCACTCACAGTTGGAATTTATACCGGTGGCACCCCCCCTCCACCCCCCCCCCCCCTCCAGCTGAAACCCTCTAGCCACATCCCTGGTTTAATCGATTTATTATTTTAAGAGTACCACCTGGGGACGACGTCTAAAGCGACCTGAAGTGACAGCGAGTGTGAATGGTTTAGTACAACCCGGGCGGTGGATTCCATACAGAACAGACAGGTCCCATCTAATAGACCAAGCGCGCCACCGAAGGCATATGAAACGAGCAGTCATCTGTTTAATGCACCGATATAAAGTGACACGAGGAATCGATTCAAAAGGTCTTATCTCGGTCTGAAGTAACAGCGATCTCGCCACCGCCCAATCTCCCGTCTATTTCCATCTTTGAACTTAACTCGTACCTGGCTGATTTAGAACTTTACATTTGTATGGTAACAGTCCTGAGTATCGGGAAGTCTACATCAGGAAGGTCACATCGTGTTGGGCTCTTTTAGGGGAGTAAGAAGCCGGAGTACCCTAGTGAAACCCCGTGCAGCAGCGAGTAAGTGTCAGACTCCTCGGCTTGCTGGTATGGCACGAGCAGGGTTTGCATTGGTTGAAAGCAAATATTTTGTCGAGGTGCTTGACGCGTTATTACACGGCGCCACAGTGCCCCCACTAATTGAAATGGTTAACAGTGCATAAAACATTAAAAACGGTGTTACGGTTGAACGCCCCTTCATTAAAATGATCATTAATTATTTAACTTGTGTAGGCCTGTAGTATTAAATTGTTGTTATCTTCTATTTTTCTGCAAATAGTGTTTATTACCAAAACTACTTTTGATACCGTTAATAGTGCATAAACAGTATTGCGCATGACGAAATGCCAGTCTATGCGTACCATTTAAATTTTTATAAATGTGACTTTCGAGCGAAACAAATGGGATGCAAAAATGCTTTTAACCCTTTACCCAACGAATCGGCCGCGTCCGTTCGCGTAATGTGCAAATTCAGCAGTTGAAAAAATATTATTTTTAAAAAAATTTCAACAAAACCATATCATGTGTCCCCTCGTTGGAACGAGCTCGTCGAGCTCGTTCCAACGAGGGATCACATGATATGGTTTTGTTGAAATTTTTTGAAAAATTTAAAAAAAATTATATTTAAAATAATAAATTTTGATATCGTCTGCGTTGGGTAAAGGGTTAAACATGAGTGCATGCTTGTACAGCCGACATGATCAACATAAATGTTCTTTTTTCCTGTCAGTAATTATGACGCACTAAATGTTCGATTGGTATCACCATAAACTTCTTAATGTATTTAAGCCATTATAACTTAACATATAGATTTCATTTCTGACATGCCCTTGTTATTTTGAAAATAACGGGTCACCGGAACATCGACTGACTCTCTTCCGGACAAGGACGTTGGATGCATTTGAGACGTGAGGGCCCCTTCCCACCCTGATTTTCTGGTGATGATTTTATGTTACAGCTTCTGCAATGAGGCACATGAGGGAGAATGCCCCTGTAGCCCGGGCTTAATTCCACTTTGATGAAGCCCCTGTGGGAACCCCGCGGGGTGAATCAGTGCTTCTATACTGTAAAGAGGTTCTGGTAAAATAGGACACAGTCACCATTGCTTTGACTGGAGGTCCTCTAATGTGAGCAACATGGATACAAACTGGGACGTCGCGACAGGGTGTGGGGGTGCCCCCCCCCCCCAATATTTGTCAAAACCTGAATAGTTGGAAATTCGGAGGGCAAAAATATCAACAGTTAGAAATTTAAAAACTACTGAATATGCGGTATAATTCACTAACAAACCTATTTTTCCGACTGGAGGACCATAAATAAGGAAATCTTCCGACTACCGAAACTTTCGGGTGAAAATCGGGTCAAATAATTCCGACTCCACCGTCCGAACCTTTCAGGTTGATGTTATATATAACATGGTGCGATTGGTGCCAGAATGCACCCAGCCGAGTCGCATGTAACGGCATGTTAAGCCTTTGAACCCTGATGGTTCCTTCCATGTCAGTTGAATGACATCAATTAAAAGAGTCCATAATCATCATTTGGTGTAGACCAATCCATATTCTCAACGTGCAGCCTTTGGGCTGCACGTTGAAAATATCGATTGGTCTACCCTACAAATTCACTGAGCAGCCATTCTACTTTTTAAATCTACGGTGTGTCATCATCCTGAACCAGAAAAGCGGTCTTACGGGTTCAAAGGGTTAATAAAAAAGTACTGATTGTCATGTCAAGTGCCTGTGACATGCTCTAGAAACACAAAACTCCAACTTTCCCAAATGCGATGTTTCAAATTTGTCCGTCAGACAGCAGGCGTACAAGCCACTGGGGACAATTCGGGTAAAGCAAGAAGATATTGAAAATTCGTATCCAACTCGAATTAAAAATGTTTCCCTACAAAAAAATCTCTGAATTTGGAACTGAAAATTAGCCTTATAACTATTACCAGAACCCATGAAAACGCATCTGAGCACATCAATTTTTCAAAATTTTCTAGGGGAGGACCCCAGACCCCCTGCCAAAGATTCGCGCCTTTGGCGCTTGCAGTTTCGCGCCTACCATTCTACGGCGCTCGTGTGTCAGGATTCCCAGTTAGAATTTCAAAGGGTCTCACCCCCCCCCCCCCCCCCCCCATTAAAAGGCCTCTAGCTACGTCCCTGGATACAAACGATTGACTAATCTTGACTTTATCTCCATGTTGCAGTCACGATCAGCCAATGTGCATAAATATAGGACCTTAAACACAAATAAATAAATTCCATTATGATGGGTAACTATCATTAGCCTGTTGTCTGACTTGACAAATTTGATGGTCCCAGAACAGGTAATTTAACATACAGCCAAGGCGTTCTGCAAACATTAAAGTCACCTAAGTGAAGATTTCTACACAAATCTGGGCTGCCTAATGAGGCAGCCGAGACTTGTGCAGACATTAGTGTTCTGCCCTGGACTCATGGGCAGTTTCTATTAGATTTTTCAAGGGATTTTAGAATCCATTGGTTCATCATGAATTCTTAGATAGGCATCTGACGTTCATCCTATTTTCACGACAGACGGGCTATAAAGGGCGGAGGGAATCGCACACCTCGAAACTGCAGTACTGTTGACAGTTTGTTTGTTTATTGGGGTTTATCGACACTTTCAACAGCCAGAGTCCTATCATGTCGGACAATAGGGGAAGCAGAAGTATCCGGAGAGAACCACCGGACAGCGGCGAGCAACTGCCAGACTCTTCAACTTACTAACTCGCACAAAACAGCGTTAGCAGTGGTTGAAAGCAAGTGCACCAACAGAGACGCTACGACAGGGGGCGGGGTTGTTAGGTCACCCCTCCCCCAATCCTGACCAAAATTTACTATAGTTGGAAATTCGGGGGGTAAGTCACGAGTAGTTGGAAATTCCATCTATCTGGATTTTATAGCTTCGATGTTTATGTCTCCTTTACTTCCCAAAATACCAACTCGGTTTCAAATCGGCAAAAATTCCAACTGTTACTATTTACAACTACAGTGTACGCAATATCGAGCTTCATATAAGGATGTATGATGTCAATCGGTACGAGATTTCTATAGTACGTTACTTATTGTAATAAAATAAAAATCCTCGAAATGCACTTCAAGAAAATCACATCATGTAAAACGTTATCCTGAGTTAATTCCATCATTCACAGTTACAAAATGATGAAACATCGAAAATTGATCATTCCTGCATAAGATCTGATCTAATGTTAGGACAGTGTAAATTGCTCAAAGTTCTCAGCTTGAGCATTTGTTCAGCACATATTCAATTCCCAGAATAATACCAAATAATAACAACCTGATAATTCTATCATAAATGTGTTGGCATTTCAGTTACAAGAATCAGTTTTATGCCCCCTTGCATAGCTTAATTTTCAATTTTTTTCTGGGTAGTGAATTTCCAACTGGGGGGGGGGGGGCACCTGGATAGGGGTTTCCCCCTTTCCTGTCTCTCCTTCAGTTGTAAATTCTCTACCGAGATTTGACAGATTTGACCCCTAGTTGGAAATTCACTACCCTGCCCATCCCCCCCCCCCCCCCCCCCCAATCGGAAACCTCTAGCCACGTCCGTGTGCACCAACGACATACAGTATGCCTCAAATACACAGCGTCGCCGTGTCGAGACACGTGCACTCGGGATACAGTGTCTTATCCAAGACCACAACGCAGTTGCCGCGAGTCAGAATCGAACCGTGGACCTTTCAGTTTAAAGACCAATGCTCTAACCACTGAGCCACCAAAGGTACTCCTTTGCTGACAATTATTGACAATTTTCGAAAATGGATAAAGAAAGGATCGGTAAATATTCAACTTTTGGACCATCAGGTTCTGTACCCTAGAATTCGCGAATACTTGTCTGGCAGTAAATCTGGCAGATTGGTTTTACTTGTTCCTCTTATTGAAAAAAATCCATCTTAAAATTTTGTGGCAGCGAATCGGCTTTTAAAACCCTTTACCCAACGCAGACGATTTCAAAATTTATTACTTTAAATATCATTTTTTAAATTTTTTCAAAAAATTTCAACAAAACCATACCATGTGACCCCTCTTTGGAACGAGCTCGACGAGCTCGTTCCAAAGAGGGGTCACATGATATGGTTTTGTTGAAATTTTTCGAAAAATAATATTCTTTCAGCTGCTGAATTTGCATATTACGAGGGCGGATGCGGGCGATTCGTTGGGTTAAGGGTTAAATCCTTCAACCGCACGGCTCTGGAAGTTTTAATTTTTGGTGTAAAACAGAACAGTCACCGTGGACTGGTCATAATCCACGCATGGGCAGTGATGTCCGTGCATGAGATTGCTATGTAATAAAAATCACCATCAACAATTTTTTTTTTATTAATGAAGCACCGGGTTGCACCCAGTGCTTCATTAATTATATTTTTGATGACTATTCCTGTAATTAGTGTCCGGAATCAACTATTATTATGTCCGTAGAAATATTGCCTACCAACTGAGTGAGTGATGACTCAAACACAAATTAATGGAGATATTCGGCTTGCCAATCGTGAAATATCACGAATTCGGGGGTCAGAGGTCACAGCGATTCTGGATTCCCAAGTGCAGTTAACTCTAGATGTCCTGCAACTGGGAACGAGAAACTTGAGTTAGTCAAAGTTTCGAAATCCAGTTCGATTGGAAATCGTTTCGGTGATTCGATTCCATATGCCATTAACATATCATTCTGTTCTGTTCTTTTATTTTGGAATTTCCTCCATTCATTTTTCGAAGCGCCCTCTGTGAACCCCACATCACCAGAATCATCTCAGGTATATTCCGTTTGGACTGAAGCAGCCTTTCGCGGTCGAAGTCTATGGAGAATTCAGGACAATTTTGAAGGCCCTTAATAGTTAACAGAACTAAACAGAAAGTCAATATTTTTTTTCCTGATAATGAACCCTTCAACTGCTTTCAAACCTCAACAAGTCCACATAAGTCCCGTATGAAGGAAATACGAAAATTCAGGCATTTTCGGTATTCAATGATGGGCTGGGTTTGGTTTTCCGGTATCCGATGATATCGGCATCGGTTCGATTTTTCGATATATTACCCATTGGCAATATCGGTTTGGAATACCCTCATCTGTAACTTTTGACGGGCTCAACCAAAGGGTAGAATAAGGCAGTACAAGGAAAGATATATTTTGCCGTGTCACTTTCAGAATGCCTTTGATATTGCACTATACCTTACGTACTATACGTTTATGTGAATTTCACAGCGTTTAATTAAACCTTTACCAAAAGTAACGGAAAAACCGGCCAGCGCTATTTTCAAAAATTTTCATTCAATTTTCATTATTTTTTCATTTTTTGTCTCAAAAACACAGCTTATGATCCCTCATTGGAACGAGCTCGTTCAACTCGTTTCAATGAGGGGTCATAAGCTATGTTGTTGAGACCAATAGTTAGTTATTCAGGAATTTTGTTTGCAAGTGTCGTCTGCTTTTCGTGTTAGGTAAAGGGTTTAACAACGTCATATGCACACTTGAAAATTTCACTGTACTGGTGAACTGTTTATTAAAAGCCTGCCATCAGGTAACAATTAAATTTTGTACCTAATGGGAGAAGTGAAAATTGGCGTCTATATTTCAGAATCTGTCAAATCCATTTTGAACGAAAACAGGCAACAAACTTTTTGTTCCTATAGCGTGTTCTTTATCTCCATTCCAGACTGGGTGGACTCGATCTACCTCATCATCTCGGTGTATCTAGCACAAATCTTATAGAGGTTCGACAAAATTTGTTGAAAAATGAATTGATGCATTTGAACAACGACTCGCGAGGTGGAAGAAGAGGACATAGTTCTCAACCAGTCTCATTTACGATTTTGCAGTATGACGCTGTGTGTGTTTTGCCAGTGTCAGTGGTATCAATGAGGTAGGCGAGATTTCATGACCCAAATCGTGTTTGTAAGTGATGACCGAAATCGTGTTTTTATCAATGATAGGTATATGAAGGAAAAACAATTTCAGGGACCAGAAATCTATATACGGGCAGTCAGAGTGACTTCCCTTTATTTTATTCGCCTGAGAAATGTCGGTATGCGGTAACCGCTCCGCGTTAAACAAGTAAGAACGAAATAGAAGAACTTGTGTACTATTCCAGTTATTGAACAGTTTAAATTTTCAAAGATTGATGATAAAGAAGATCGCAAGGAATAAAAAAAGCTTTTAACGCGAGTGCATTCTTCCGTGTATTCCCTTTTTCCTCTTGGTAATTACGGCGTACAAAATTATCGATTGGTATAGCAGTGGGATTCTTAATGCATTTACTATCAAAACTTTGCCTGTGTTTTGGTTTCCTGGTTGTCATTTACATTTGTCAAGAACATGCGCAGAAATTACCAGCAAGATAAATCGAGTTTATTACCTATGTGTTGCATTACTCGTATATGGGCGATCGCATATTTTTCTGTTCGTGTCCAGAGTGGTATATTGAGGTGGGGGGGGGGGGGGGGGGGGGAGTGGCGAAGATGGGGTGGGAGTGCAAATCTGATTTAATCCGCCTGTGCTGGGTCAAGTCCCGACTGATAAAATATTTCAACTGCATCATCAAGGCATGCCTTCGTCGAAGGCATGCCTTAATGATGTAGTTGGAATAATAGTGAGTCGGGATAATTAAGAACACAAGACCGTCTTCATTAATGTCTTTAACCATATTCGAACATTCCATCTTCACCTTCCCCATTTCGACTAGAATTCGATTCGAATATACGTGTTGAATCGAATTGTTTTTCGAATAACGAATATTAGCGGGACTCTAGGACGCAGGTACTCTGGGTGTAGAGCCCGGAAAAGCTTTGAGATTTGATTGGATTCGAAATTCTCTGGGTGATTCAAATCTGTAATTCGAAAAAAATCAAATATCTGCAAAATCATGGAATTTGTAGCACCGGTCGCTGTTTCTCACATACATCGCGGAAATCCGACCCCACAGACGTAAGAATTATATACAGATCTGCCCTACTTGCATTGAGAATGAGCTGAGTGGGTAGAGTCATCTACCATCCATAACTGGTACGTCCCTACGAAATTGTAACTTATTTCGAAACGGATTTTTTCCTGGCGGGAGTATACGCTCTAATTTATCCTTTCTATCCAAGTTTCCATCCAAATATGTTATCAAACTACAAGATGCGAAATGTTTATTTGTGTGATTGTGTGTTTGTCCCCTCTGCCCCCCCCCCCCCCCCCCAGACCGTCCATCCAATCAACGTCAAACTTGGCCCGTCTAATTAGATCAGTAGAGAGAGAGAGGCGCGTGTGAAGGGGGTGGGCAGGGGTCATACGAGGTTGGGATAGAGTGGAAACAGGTGATGAAATGCGTCATTTCTTCTAAATATCTATTTCTGTCCTTTCCCCGCGTTAACCCCGGGAACTGAAACAAAGATGCGAAATGTTAATTTGTGTCATTGTGTGTTTGTCCCCTCTGTCCCCCTAGACCGTCCATCCAATCAACGCCAAACTTAGCCCGTCTAATTAGATCAGTAGAGAGAGAGAGGCGCGTGTGAAGGTGGTGGGCAGGCGGTTGTACGAGGTTGGGATAGAGTGGAAACAGGTGATGAAATGCGTCGTTTCTTCTAAATATCTATTTCCGTCCTTTCCCCGTGGTAACCCCGGGAACTGAAACAGCACTTGTTTATTGTAGCTCTGTTTTACTTGTAAAATAGGACCCAGTCACAAATGCTTGGGGTAGAAGTCCTCTAAAATGGGCAATATGGGTATAAATGATTGACTAAACTTGATTTTATATCCATGTTGTGGTCACGATTAGCCATTGTGTAGAAATATGTGACCTTAAGCATAAATAAATAAATAAATAAATAAATAAATAAATAAATAAATAAATAAATAAATACTTCCGTCCTTGGACGGATGGGGATTACTAGTAAAAATACTACAAGTCAACAAGTGCGTCGATTTTAATATTTTTTTTATTAGAGTTTAACGATACATTAACAGCCAAGGTCATATCATGTCGGTGACAGTTTTACGGGTGGAGGAAGCCGGCGTACCCGGAGAGAACCACCGAGCAACGACGGGCAGCTGCCAGCTCTCCACCATCATAATTCTAAACTCTGCACCCCGGCACAGGCAGGGTTAGATTGGTTGAAGACATGCGCACTATCGACGTGCAGTGTACGCCTTAGTACACAGCGCCATCTTTCCCCCGTGTAGGCAATCGGGGTTAAGTGCCTTGCCCAAGGAAACAACGCGGGAGCACGAATCAGCCTCTGAAATGGTCATCCGTCCAACTACTAACCGCGCTCGACGTTGCTTAACTTCGGTGATCTGACGAGAACCGGTTACCGCGACGCCACCGCGCCCCGTCGATTTCGATAAAGTTGCTGTCTGATGACACAGGCGAGACAGAATCCACGCATGTCAAGTAATCTATAGGCAGAAATTATAACTATGGCTCTTGGTTATGGGTCAATGGAATCAACAGTTTATCCATTTAACCTGATTGTTATGAAAACATTTCTTTTTTTTACTCAATCATTTCTATCTTGCCTGATCATTTTAATAATCCTTCTGGAAGATAATAAATTATTTGCTACTACTTTATTCGGAGTGAATAAACAGTGAGTAAATAATACTTATGAAATTATTTTGTGAGAGTGGTGACCGAGTGGTTAAGTGCGCTGGTCTGTCATGCCAGAGATCCGATCCCCGGTCGGGGTATGTTCTCGAGGTGTCCGAACACTCTCTGTCAGCACCAATTGTGGGGTTGATGCTGTCACAGCGTACCGTCCTTTCGGGTGGGGACGTAAAAGGGCTGTCCTTTGTGCGGAGAGAGACACACCCCTTCGTAGTATTCGAGAAGAGCTAGCCACGAAATTGCCGCTATGAAGGTCATCCCACACACCTACGCCATTGGTCCAAGGAGAGGCGTTAATATAAGTTGTATAACTTGTTCGCCAATCCTTGTAAAAACAAATAAGATTAAATAAATTATTTTGTAAACGTTAACATGTAGAATAAATAGGCACTGGGGCCGGTAATCGGATTTAAACCACGAGTAGGATATGGGTTTTAACCACTCGGCCTGCCGAGTGGTTAAAACCCTTATTCTACGAGTGGTTTAAATCTGTTGACCAGCCCTAGTACCAATTTGTGTCATTTATACTATGCTCTTAATAAATAATCGACTTTGTCACTTAAAATGGCGAAAAAAACACACTTTCTATCGCAAACACACGGGTTTGCTTTGTTTACATCTACGCCGGTGAGCAGTACTACCGGCTGTACGTGAATGTTTGATTGACAGCTTGACACATCGTCAAAGTTGATTGAATTTGCCTTGCGTTTCAGTCAGATTATTAACAATTCTTAAATTTTATTTTAAATATTTAATTGTAGGTATCTTAAACTTAATAAGTCACTGCACGTGGTAGATAGTGCCGCAAAATGTATGTTTGAATGAAACATCGCGAAGTGTGAATATATCGGAGTTGGCAAATCGCGTCATGCCAAAAGTCAAGTTGGACGAACTTCCGACTATAGGTGTAAACAAATTTTAACCGCAGTAGAAGCTTAACACCGGTAGTGGGGCTAAAAGCTAACATTTAACATACAGGCTTTTCACAGGTAGTAACATAGACGAGCATGGTATAAAATAGCCTTTTATTTTCCGTATTTTTTTCATTTGTGGGATTTTTGCAACTAAAATACTGAAAAGAGCAAGGCAAGACGAAATTAAGATATCGTTGTTTGTGTGCAAAAAGTCGCCGTCTGCTTTGATATTGTAGATATCGACTTGTTGAACTCAAAGAACGATACATGGTTAATTTGTTCTCATTTACAATCAGATTTCGATTGACACTAAAATATATCAATTAGCTATAAACAAAAATTTCACACAACACCAAAAAAAATCGTGACAGCATGAACACCGCCCGCAGGCAGGTTTATGTCCACGTGGAGGTCTTTTGACAAGACAGGCGACTAAACTCTTTGGCTAACACTACATAGCTTGGGCACTGAACTGGGCTGTCCATGTAGCTACAGTACTGTGGTCACAAAAGCGGACAGATAATTTTGACAGGATCGCGATTGGGTCGCGGCCCGTTCGAAATTATCTCCCCCACCACAGAACCGGCTCTGTTGAATCGCACACGTCGCAAAGAACGCAAGAACACTGAATTAGAGTGCTGTTTTCGCTTGTTTATCACGATTCGGTCTAAATGTCGCAATGCTTTATTCATGAAATCCTGACACACGCTTATAAAAGTGTGTCGCAACCCGATAGCTATCCGACCGAGAAAACACCACGTTTGGGATCAGAATACTATATCTTGGATCGTGTGTTTTGGTCAGTGTCCAGTTATTGCAATTAAGATAAGCTTGTCGTTTGGGCTGATTATTATCGGGCAATACGGTCCTATGACAGAATGCTGCCCCGCGAGACAAAGAATTTTGGGTGTGACACCCCAACCGGATTTACGCCCATACCTCGAAATATCTTTGTAAATTGGATCACTGAAGACAGTGACTATAGCGTCTATCGGGAAGTGAGTTGTCGTTCTTGGACTAACTCCTGTCGTTTGGTAATTGCGGTATTGTAAACATAACTCGGATTGATAGCGCAAAGTCAAATTTCGCCTAAAGGCGAACACCACGGAATACCTTGGAACCACCGACATCAATTCACCTCAGTCGGGAATGGGTTGGTGGAGTGTGGTTCCAAGATGTTCTCCCCCAGAAAAAATGGGCTTGGCAATTAATATGACATCACGATCAACATCGGTTCGTACACTGCACATCACACAAATCAACGACTGCACCGTTGAAAACTTTGTCGTTGTACATATAATTTTGACACACAATTACGCGGTAGACTTTTTCCATTAACCCTTTAACTAACGTAAAAAGCAGACGACACTTGCAAAAAAAATTCTTGAATAATTAATTTTTTTCATTTTTTGTCTCAAAAACATAGGTTATGACCCCTCGTTGGAACGAGCTCGACGAGCTCGTTCCAACGAGGGGTCATAACCTATGTTTTTGAGACAAAAAATGAAAAAAAATAGTGAAAATTAATTGGCGATTTTTGAGAATAGCGCTGGCCGGTTTTGGTCGTTACGTTGGGTAAAGGGTTAACCCTTTACCCAGCGAATCGCCTGCATCCGCCCACGTAATATGCAAATTCAGCAGCTGAAAAAATATTATTTTTCGAAAAATTTCAACAAAACCATATCATGTGACCCCTCCTTGGAACGTTCCAAAGAACGGTCACATGATATGGTTTTGTTGAAATTTTTTGAAAAAATTAAAAAAATGATATTTAAAATAATAAATTTTGAAATCGTCTGCGTTGGGTAAAGGGTTAATATGATAGCAGTTTTGAAAACGTTATTTAATTGAATCACGTGTTCACAAACGAACACTCAGAAATAAAGAATTTCTCATACCAACCGGAAGTAAATAATATTAGTCTACACAGCGTAGAAAGAGTTCATGGAATCAGGAGGAGATAACCTATTTATCGACAGAGCCTATAGTTTCGCCAGTTCGTTTGTATACTCTTCACGTTTTGGAGGAAATAAAGATACCATCGGCATCCAATAGCCTTAAGGGGAATGTAAACAACCGGAACAAATTCGTCTCAATCCAAAACTCTTTTATTTATATTTTATGATGCACGCTTGGTGCAATTACAGTCTATATCATATACAAGATCTGCTGATGTCTTCAACAAATTGTTTTAAATTTTAAATATGTTAGGCCACACAAAATAAATTAATTGATTCTCAGACATTTTTTGTTTTCAAATCAGTGGGGAAGGGAGGCTTTTATTTTTAATTTTTATTTTTCTTTTGCAAAAAGTGAGCAAACATGGAGAGGATTTCGGCTGTCTTTTTACACCCAGAAATATAGAAAGTGCACATTTATACAAATAAATTCATTTTTAATTTTGAAAAATGAAACATTCGTCTAAAAACAAACAGTAGATACTACAATTCAAATGCTTCATGCTTCTTCGATGCTCTGTATATTATCTTTGAAGTTAAAGTATTTAATCTGTGGGGATTTGCCTCATTACAATTTATGGAAGAGTGCAGGCACTCTCCCATAAATTGTAACAAGGCAAATATATTGGAGACGCAACTGAATAAATATGCATCAATCCAGAAATATAAAAAGTTAGGATCTCCCTGTGTTTGTACTAATATTGAAAGACACCGAAAGACAATAAAAATGTCCAATGAGGGGACTCAAATTCAATGAGGGATTGTCTGAGAATCGAAACACTTTTTTAGCTTAATAAACTCACTTTTAATCAATATTTTTTCCAGGCACTTAATTATCACTGTTGTGAAGTACAACCTCTACAAAACCAATGTTTTTACTTATCTCTGTTCGTGATATATGTATGAGTTGAGATTCTGATATTTTATATATTGTGTCATAAAAAAATAACGGTGAAAGTTTGGTAATAATGTTAATGAAGCTGATGTAAACAGGAAAGAGACATCTTGATGCATGATGGGATAACGAATTTTGTGAATAAGTATGTGAGGCAGTACCAATGAGAGATGTAATCCAGAGTGTGTTTGGTTTAGATATCCCGAGAAAATCATTGCAGAAACACATCAGTTTCGTCGATATCCGGGTCTCTATTGTTTGAGATACCTAGTGATCGTTTTCAGATAATATTCTTCTTGTTTGATATGATGCAACCCATACAGTTGTGATCACATTAAACAGAAGTGTCATCTTAATGTTTGATGAGCTGGAAATATACAGAATATACCCATAGTAGCTTGGTGTACCAAATGTTCACCACGAGTGGAGAAGTGGTGTTAACCGCGAGCCTTTGATTTATTTATACCACGATCGTCAGATTATCAAGAGTTGCTATTATTGTTTCTCGATTTTACTGAGCAGCAGCCGTTCATATGTGCGAATTTGCTTTTGTTTACATGAGGATCGGTAGGCGGTACTTCCGCTGTCAATTTTATCACCAAACCGAGATAGAAAAAGAAGCAGTGCCTTTTTCATTTTAATAACATAATAACATACTGTTTCGAGTTATGGATGCTTTATTAACACGAGACAATGAATGTTTGTTAATTTTTGGCGTTTTATGGGGAAAACACATTCAAAAACGTAATAAATAATTGCGTCTTCATTTCACTCTTCACGAGGCGACGTGCGATAAATTTAGACAAGTTCGCATTCAGGTCTACGTCACTAAAGGTCAACTTTGATGTAGTTCCACTGTATGTGTAAATTTTAACTATTGAAATCCCATTACTGGCGTGTTCACCATGGTTGGTGTATAAAGCAAAATGTATGTCATAGGCTTTTCGTGTATAGTAGAATAGGTAATCATGGTATAAATAAAAATTATTACGTGACATTTTTCTTTCAATGCAATTGGTGTATTTAAATGTTATTTATGTTTACACTTAAACCATGCTGCTTGAAAAACAAAGTATATTCAGATAACATTACTGGGTCATATTTGAGTGTTCCTTGGATTGACCCGCTTTCAACATATTGGTACTTGTACTGAGTAAAACATTGTCATGTAAAGTGACCCACCATACTTTATAAACAAAAAACTGTTCGCCTCACCAGCATAGAAGATTTCATTTACATCAACTTAATTAACATATTTTCAGTACTTTAAAATTTTATTTCTTCGTGGCAAGTATATCGAATTTTCAGGTCTCAGCTCATGTACACCACAAAAAGCTCGAATCTTTGATGATGGTTTTGTTCATGTTCGACTTCACCACGACGAGAATGACTGCATAGAAAAAAATATTTCTTCAAAGTGATTTTTTTCAATATTTAAATTCTTAAAAGCAAAATTGCAGCTCTGGGAATATATTATTGATTGTACAGAATGCAAATGAACTAAAAATACACCACAAACTGAAATTAATAACCCTTTTTGCCCAGTGTGCTATTGGGAGATTTCCCCACATATTTTTCTGTTTGTAGTCTCCTTAACGCCATCTCTGTCATCATTGCCGATTCGAGCCCTTTCAACGTCCCTATCTGTCTCATTAACTCTTCGTCTCTGTTCCGCACCTCCCGATGTTCTCTCGCTATGCCTCTATCTCTCTTTCTGTCTCTCTCTACCTCTGTGTGTGTCCCTCTCTCTGCCTGTGTCTATCTCTGTCTGCCTGTTCTGTCCGTCCGTCCGTCTCTCTCTCTCTCTCTCTCTCTCTCTCTCTTTCTGTCTCTCTCTACCTCTGTCCCTCTGTCCTCTCTCTCTATCTGTCCCTCTCTCTCTCTCTCTCTCTCTCTCTCTCTCTCTCTCTCTCTCTCTCTCTCTCTCTCTCTCTCTCTCTCTCTTCCTCTCTCTCTATGTCTCTATCTCTCTTTCTGTCTCTCTCCGTGTCTCTGCCTCTGTCTATGTCTCTGTCTCTGTCTGTGTCTGTGTCTTTGAGACGGACGGACGGACGGACGGACGGACGGACGGACGGACGGACGGACGGGCTAATCCAAAAACAAATCAAAATTCTTCCGCTTGTAAACAAAAAAAGAAGGAATATTACCTATGAACTCACGAAGAGAGAGAGAGAGAGAGAGAGAGAGAGAGAGAGAGAGAGAGAGAGAGAGAGAGAGAGAGATGATTTCCCCAACAATGTTTTTGTTTACAATCCACATAATTGAGGTACACTTGTGTGTCTAGTAGATAATTCGGCAGTACAGGGATTATACAAACTCATAAATTTTAAATTCAACGATGTGTTTACATGTTCGTCAACAACTATTTAGACACGGTCTATAAGTTATTATTATTTATGCAATGATTTTTAGTACATCGTGGTAACAGGATTCCAACACAGGTGCTGGTCGTTACAATCTGATTTGCATCTATGATGCCATCAAACTTTCGTTCATTAAAATGCTTATTTTAGTGTTTTTGCAAGTTATTTCGAACGACGACATTTATTTGAATATCTAATATTTTTTTTATATAGACATACATTATAAGATTTATATGATGCTCCACTGATTTTTCTTTCGCGAATATTTATGCAAACGAGACAGTCATACATTTTCTTGTCAACAAATTAACACATACTGCATGTGTGTGGGCTTTGTCATGTTCTGACTTTTTTAAAAATAACAAGCCACACGCTGTGTTAGAGTTTCTTTCACAGTTTCATTCATGTAGATTATGTATACCTGGTTTAGTATTTCTAAATTTAGCGTTAAATCAAAACATCCGTTGTTCTTGTATACTACGATGGGTGCTATGCAGTAATTTCAATGTGAACCCCATTTAACCCTTTACCTAACATGAAAAGCAGACGACACTTGCAAATAAAATTCTTGAATAACTATGTTTTTCATTTTTTGTCTCAAAAACATAGGTTATGATCCCTCTTTGGAACGAGCTCGTTCCAAAGAGGGGTCATAACCTATGTTTATGAGACAAAAAATGAAGAAAATAATGAAAATTAATTGGCGATTTTTGTGAATAGCGCTGGCCGGTTTTGGCCGTTACGTTGGGTAAAGGGTTAACTTGCAGTTTGCACACGTTGTGTTGTGTGGAGAGGCGGCGGAGCCTGCATATTAAAGAAAGCGCGTGGGGAGCACTCGCCCTCTTATCGTTTCCACTGTAATACTATATCATTACCCTTTGAGTTTAAAAAAATCAGAGCACTCACATGTAACGAAATATGTCGACATCCTGTAATATAAAATGTAGTTGCATTTAGCAATGAATTCCATTGTTTGAAAAATGGTTGAAATAGAAGATTTTGGCCGAATCGTGACCAGGCCCAAGGTTTCAAACCACCAATCAAACTCTTTAAAGAATCTAAGCTGTTATGGCTTGGAACCTTAAATAGTCCATCGCCTATTTAAGGGACGTCACATAACATCAACGGTAGTCTGCGGACGAACTTCACGAAAAGCCGGTGTAAAAGGAATGGAAGTCCGTAGGAACGTTAGTCCCTCTGGACTATTATTCCGCGGAATTATAGTCCTAGGTCTAACATTTCTAGGAATAGTAGTCCGGCGGACTACTATTCCTAGAAATGTTAGACCTAGGACTATAATTCCGCGGAATAATAGTCCAGAGGGACTAATTTTCCTACGGACTTCCATTCCTGTAACACCGGTATAAAACGGTGGGTAAACGAACTGCCACAACGACGTCGAATTCCTTGCAGAATTGGACTGGCCATTGTGTTTTTTTTTTGTTTTTGGACAGTGTGCAATGGTCTAGTTGTTTAGGTGTTGGATTCATGATTACTAGACGGGACTGTTCGATTTCCGGCTGGGGATCAGAAACCAGCATTCTGCATTTCTTCAAAAATGATTGTTTCATTCGAAATACACACACCGTGGCTTGCCAGTCTTCGTCTGAGGACAACCACAGCAGTTTCGTCGTACTGTATTCAGCGTGTTCCACACTTCCATGCTGCTGCAGAAAGTAGAGTGAATCAAGTAATCATAAGAACTTCATCTACAAAGCTAGATTCCAGCCATCGTTTTAGACGGTGTGCGATGGTCTAGTAGTTTAGGTGTTGGACTCCTGATTTCCAGGCGGAGGTGCCGAGGGTTCGAATCCCGGCGGGGGATTAGAAACCAACATTCCAAATTCCTCTAAACATGATTGTGTCATTTGAAAACCTCACAAACACACACACACAGGGACGTGGCTAGAGGTTCCCGATTGGAGTGGTGTAGGGTAGTGGATTTCCAACTAGGGGAGGGACGGGGGGGAACACCCTCCCGGTCCCTCCCCTAGTTGGAAATTCACTACCGAGAAAACCTTTGAAAATGAATCCATGAAAGGGGGCATAAAATTGATTCTAGTAACTGAAATGCCAACACATTTATGATAGAATTATCAGGTTATTATTACTTGGTATTATTCTGGGAATTGAATATATGCCAGGCATCGTTTTTTTTTGACGGCGTGCAATGATCAAGCGGTTTAGGTGTTGTCCTCCTGGTTGTCGGGTGGGATTGCCGTAAGTTCGATTCCCGGCGAGGGATCAGAAACAAACATTCTAAATTTCTCCAAAACACGAATGTTTCCTTCTAAATACACACCCACCTAGTCACGCTCTCCCTCTCTCACAAATACACCCACATTCTCCCTCACCTAACACACAAACGCACACACCCATACTCACACACTGTATTGCTTTACTTTTATTTTTTGCACGTCGAAAATGAAAAAAACACAAGAATCCCAAAGGCCACGAGAAAGATTCATCAATGTTTACCTCCCCACCCCCCCCCCCCCCCACCCCCCGAAAAAAACAGCCTCCTATGCTTGTTCGAGCCATTGGACTCTCGCATGTGCCTACGGTATCTGAATGCAATGCTATGATCCCAAAAAGTCCTCATGGCTTGCGAGATTCAAACACTTCTCCACATAGTTCTCCGAACGGATAAATTATCTCCCTTGATGTGTTGTTTGAGTATAATCTTTGTTGCCATCATTGATGAAAGATTACTATTGACTTTGTAAAACGAAGGACTCTTAACATCACCTGCACCCTTGCCCACGAAGCTTCGGGCATGATAAAGTGCTTACCCGAGGGCTGAGAATCTTTCCTCTCTGAGAGGGATCCTTTGGTTTGGCGAAAGATCAGCCCGGAAACATTAACAAAACAAGGATGTCAGTGGATGCAACATCTTGTCATCGCACGCCATGTATTATTATAACAGTCAGAGGCGCCGGAAGTACTTTGGGGCAGGGGGAGGGATCTGACCCCGGGTAAGGGGCATTTACTCGCGCTAGTCATCGAAGAGATTGCCTAAAATTGACACCATATCTATGTTGCGGTTATTGTATAGCCATAAATTCTGACACATTAATGAACATAAATATGTACACAAAGATTTATGCAAATCAATTGATGTGATTAAAACAATAATCAGCAATCATTTCCCAGAGCAATCATCGATTATCGTTCACGATAATGATATCCTTTAGTTATTGCACATGTTAGACGCGAAACCAGAGGTTGCACGAACAGTAATGATGGAGAAAAACCAGTAAAAAAGCCTGGAGAACATACACCGATCTAACTAATGTAGGGGGAGTGGGCGTTGACTTATTGGGTAGCGCATTGGACTTCAGATCGAAAGTTCATCGGCTTTGTATCCTTGACCAATACACTTAATCATGATTCCCCAAGCGGGAGACCAGTGGCGTGGCTGGCGACGTGTATTACGCTATTGGTACATTTGCCTTCAATCAATGCCGGCCATGTTTGTGGAGGTGAGTAATTTGCAGGGTTTTAGAGGAACTTGCCGCTGTTCGGTGGTGCTCCCTGATACTCCTACTCCCTGTACGCGTAAACTTGATATAATATGACCTCTCCTAGTGAAAGTGTCATTAACCCCCAATAAAGCAATGGAAACCGATGTAGATTTTGAGGGAGTCTTCAGTATTACTCGTCATTTATGTTTTCCTGGACGCATTTGGCCTCGTTTCGCAGTATAAAATAGACCCACGTGAAATTTTACAAACCCCATTGGTTGGGACGTATCATTGGAGTCGGCTCAGTGAGTCGATTCCAGTGATATTTCACAATAATGTGATTTAAAACATGAAAAATAGTTGAAGTGTTTGTTTACGGCGGGAAACAACTTCTGCTTCACTCGTAAAATATGACCCGGTAACGCCTATGGTTGAAGCCCCCTTATGTGAGCAGCATAATTTTCAACGTTTGGCTAAACTTTGCCTCATATCTGTGTTGCGGTCATGATGTTTAGCCATAGATGCTGAAATTGATCTTAATTAAATAAATAAATAAATTAAATAAATAAATAAGGACAGTTTGCACCTCAGAAGAATTAACAGCTCTTGAAATGCCTTAACCCTTTGAACCCGAGAGGTCGCTTTTCCCGCCTAGGGTAATGATACGTCTTAATTTCATTACGTAGAATGGCTGCTAAGTGGACGTGTGGGATAGACCAATCAATAATTTCAACGTGCAGCCCCAAGGCTGCACGTAGAAAATATTAATCGGTCTACCCTCAAATAATGAATATGGACTCTTCCAATTGTTGCCATTGACTTAAGATGGAAGATACCACCAGGTTAAAGGGTTAAATTACAATTTTGTATTTGTATAATAAATACTGATGAAATTCACAACAATATTGATGCAAAAGTGCATCATAATAAAGATTAATAAATCGTGAAAGCATTAAACCCTTCTAGTGATTCAACTGTGTCTCCAGATCCGATTAAATCTCCAGGTCCAAAGAAGCTGCTGTTTCTCAGGTCGTGGTCAAGTTGAATGAATCTTGCTCCAGCTCTTTCGCAGTTGAATGATCGATGGGAGATAATCCAATGACATTGTAGGTCCATATCAAATGTGTGATGTCTCTCACCAGTGGATGGAACTTCAACAGTGCAACAACAATTATTTATTTATTTATTGGTGTTTTTAAGGTCACACATTTCTGCACAATGGCTAATCATGACCATGACAGTTTTGCGGGTGGAGGAAGCCGGAGTACCCGGAGAGAACCACCGAGCAACGGCGAGCAACTGTCAGCTCCCCATCATACTAACTCCACACAAACAGGGTTAGGATTGGTTGAAGACATGTGCACAATCGACGTGCAGTACGACTTAGTACACAGCGTCACCGTGCCCCCATGTGGGCAGTGGGGGTGAAGTGTCTTGCCCAAGGACACAACGCGGTTGCCGCAGGTGGGATTCGAACCGAGGACCTCTCGGCTTGCAGCCTGCACCTCTACCAACTGAGCCACCCCCCCCCCCCCCCCACAACAACAATAAGAAGTCAAATAACTGTCATCACACTCTGGGTCTTCCAGTCTAATTCTGTGAGAAATCCAACGTTGTTATGGCCTATAACCAGTCTCGCCCACAAACAGTCCATCACCAATGTTTAGTTTCACTCTTCTGGAATATTTCAGTTGGTCGGAAAAGCGAACCTATATGGTTCGTTTTTCCGACCGACTGATATATTCCGGACGATTGAATGTACGGGTATCACAGACATTCGCTTTCTTTGAGTCAATACAAGAAATGTTGCGCAATCGAGACTTGATTTGCCAAACTTTTGGATGGCATTTCTAGGAGCAATGAATACTCACCACAGCTGTAGTTTTAAAATAACACCGCGCAGTTCAACTAATTGTGTTAATATATTGATTGCTTCATTGTGTATTAAATACTAATTGATTGAAATATCTGTAACTGGGACACGAAAAATATCTGTATATCTCAATGAGTGACGGGACATCACATCACATCAAAGGAAGTCTTCACGCAAACCCCATAAGTGGGTAAACAAACAGCACAAAACAGCGTCGAATACCTTACAGAATTAGACTGGTTGTCTGAGCCCTTGATGTAGAATCTATGGCTGAAGACAAGTATGGGAAGCATGCTAGTGGACAGTGTACGATTTTTTATGACCGTCCAACGTGACACTAATGGCGCCGTCCAAATCCACCATTGTTTAGATTTTACATTAACTCCACTGACCGGAACAGCTTCCAGTTTAACCCTTTACCCAACGCAGACGATTTCAAAATTTATTATTTTAAATATCATTTTTTAAATTTTTTCAAAACATTTCAACAAAACCATATCATGTGACCCCTCTTTGGAACGAGCTCGTTCCAAAGAGGGATCACATGATATGGTTTTGTTGAAATTTTTCGAAAAATATTTTTTCAGTTGCTGAATTTGCATATTACGCGGGCGGATGCGGGCGATTCGTTGGGTGAAGGGTTAATCGGGTATATTCCGTAATCTGTCTTTTTCTCTGTTAACTGACATTAGGACGGCACACACGGGTACCAAAATAGGGTCTTTCAAGTTAGGAAGCCATCAGAGACGCCGGAAGCACGCGGACAGTTGCCCTCTCTTCCTTCGACCCACGAGGGCGAGAGGGGCAGACAAAACCCTTCCCAGGTTCGTCACTCAATCTTTTTTCAATGATTTATTCTCGAAGTAAAGCTAAAACACACCCCAAACCCGCTCTGGGAGCTTTTAAAACTCAATGGGGGAGTTAGGGATGTTTGGGAGGACATACCCCCTCCCGATGGGAGGGACACCTCCACTCAAACTTCGCCATCTCGGGCCTTCGGGCTTCGAGACATGTCATGGCGGGGCAGCTAGTGCGTGTAAATGTCTTTTTCCCGAGTTCTGACCCTCCCCCCCCCCACCCTGAAAGCGATATGCCCAGCGACCCTGGACACGATGTGCACATGGGGCATAGCAAATCAATTCGAACGGGAGCGCGGTGGCTCAGTAGGTAGAGGTGCAAGCTGCAAGCCGAGAGGTCCTCGGTTCGAATCCCACCTGCGGCAACCGCGTTGTGTCCTTGGGCAAGACACTTCATCTCCATTGCCTGCATGGGGGCACGATGACGCCGTGTACTAAGGCGTACTGCACGTCGATGGTACGCATGTCTTCAACCAATCTAACCCTTCCTGTGCTGCGGTGCGGAGTTACGATGTTGGGGAGCTGGCAGTTGCTCGTCGTTGCTCGGTGGTTCTCTCCGGGTACTCCGGCTTCCTCCACCCGTAAAACTGTCACGGTCATGGTTAGCCATTGTGCATAAATATATGACCTTAAACATCAATAAATAATAAATAAATAAATTCAATTCGAACAAACTTTATAAATTTGTTTACGACGGAAAGTTGATCTATTAGTTTTGAAACCGAAAGTCAAACGTAACAGCCTGCTGCTGATGCAGGTCGAACTGACATTTCCGGATTTTTCGACGCCAAGTCCACTTAAAAACAGAGGACACTTGACAGCTTTCAGCAACTTGATGTTTGTGTCGAAGGTTCGCAGAGAGCTCTTACGTACAATACGAAAAATGAAAATAGCAGTAACTTGGGTGTTGTTTGTTTATTGTATCTTGCTTTGTTAAGAGCTCGCGATATTTATTTATTTAATGGGGTATAACGACACTTTCGACAGCCATGGTCACCTCCAATCGGACGGGTTGGAGGAAGCCGGAGTATCAGGAGAGAACCTCAGAGCAGCGGCGAGAAACTACCAGACTCCCCAACGTTCCAGCTCCACACAAGCAGGTTTAGCATTGGCTGATGACAAATGCACCCTCGACGTGCAGTACGCTTTAGTACACAGCGCCACCGTGCCCTCACGTGGGCAGTCGGGAGTAAGTGCCTTACCCAAGGACACAAGGCAGTTATACCCTTGGAGGGGATCGAACCGTGCACTCTCGGTTTGAACTCCAATATCACAACCAATGAGCTACTGAAAAACTGCCAGATTCCTTAACGTATTAGCTCCATACAGTCAGGTTGAGCATTGGTTGAAGAAGAAAAGTCGTCCCCTGAGTTCCAATGTGTTCTATGTGCCTACTGGCACATAGAACACATTGGAACTCAGGGAACAAAGTGCGCCATCGACGTGCAGTATTCCTCAGTACACAGTGCCACCGTGCATCTACGTGGGCAGTGGGGAATAAGTGCCTTGTCCGAGGACACATCGCATTGACTCCTGGCGGGGATTGAACCGTGCACATGTCGGTTTGAACTCCAATCCCGCAACCACTGAGTCACTGCGTTTCCAACTGCGCAAATAGCCATTTATTGGTCACAAAGTCCTCGTAATTTCTTGTGGCTTCATTTAATCGTACACAATAATTTAATTCTGATTGCGTGTAATCACAGTTATTATTCCGAACAATTGAATACTGAATCCCAGAAATCTCACACAAACCTGCGTAATTACGCACAATTCTAGACTAATGTTTCATGGTTCCTTTATTTAAGACTTGGTTCTCGTCGTATATCTACTCGTGTAGTTAAGTACAAAATCTCCGAAATGTAATATTAGTCAGAAAAATTAACTGGTAGAATGCTCAGGGCCATATTATTCATAAGGCTGACTAGGCTGAAGCCTAGAAGCCCGCCAATTGTTTTTGCTGAGGCACTGTTAACAGCGCCTTAGGGCTTCAGTGGTTAAAGGCACTTTGCACTCTGCTCCGTAGCGATACATGTACATATGTATTTATCCATATACATACTCTCATAAGTATACTATAAATATATTTATATACAGCAGATTATTTTAATGCTTATTTAAAATATATGTCAAGTTGTGAGTAGAATTCTTCAGGAGACCCGCAAAATGGATATAGGGCTATGTACTGCGGCTAGGGTCAGACTGTCAGCTATAGTGGGGTGAAACATTGAAGTGCCTGGGGGGGGGGGGGGGGGGGCGTCCCGAAGTACCTAAAAGCCTATGGGGCTGGCTATGGGTTAATAACGCACTGGGAAGTCCATATTTGGGCTTTATTCTGAAGTGCAGGTCTCGCCACTTAACGGCTTAAAATTCAGTGGTTTTTGCTTCATATTATATTGGAAGTGATACTGTTAGTCTATTTAGATTTGCCTTGTTAACAATTTATGGGAGAATGCCTACATGCACTCTCCCATGAATTGTGACAAGGTAAAGACAATGGAACAAATTTTGATGGTCAAAAATACTTTAGCACTCTACCAGTTAATTGATAGAGTGCTGGATGCCTACATTTGGTTTTTATTCTTAAATTCAAATGCCGCAACTTAAAGGCTTCATATTTTGCGGTGTGCTTCATGTCATTTTTGGAGAGAGATGTTTTGTCTGTATGATGTTATAGGGAGCGCGATGGCTCAGTGGTAGACTGTTAGACGACCCGCGTTGTGTCCTTGCGTAAGGCACTTTAACCCGGTTGCATACATGGGGGCACGATGGCACCGCGTACTAAGGCGTACTGCACGTCTGGTGCACATGTCTTCAACCTCTGTAACCCTGCTTGAGCGGAACTTGAACAGAGTTAGAGGAGCTGACAGTTTCTCGTCGATGCTCGGTGGTTCTCTCCAAGTATTCCGACTTTCTCCACCCGTAAAACTGCCACGGTCACGATTAGCCACTGTGCATAAGTATGTGACCTGCCACTGTGTACAAAGTGTGACACCAAAGAATAATTCTGCACTCTCGTCTACAAGTTAAACACCAAATCAGAAAAGTGGTACTGCTGGTGGTGGCGGATGTGGGGGTAGTACTGCAGTGGCTTTGCCAGAATAAGTGATGTATGGGATATTTTCTGTTGCCATTCATGAAGGTGGATTTGAAGAAGTGCAGACAAAGAATCATTCCCATCACATGGGCGGGGTTCCGAGGATTTTTTTTCCAACTTTGCATGTCAATTGGAGCATCCTAAGCACTTGTTTGACGGCTACTATTATCCTGAAATCCCGGTTTAACTTATAAAATAACCACAAAACTCCATGACTTTGGACTATTTCGAGGTTATCACTTGGTTAAAGTTTCATATCGGCCGAGATATCAACCCTCGGTAACTTCACATCAGGCTTTGACCGAAAAGATCTGAGAATTTTTAATTATTTGTTGCAGTTTTTTGACAGTGTTATTGTTTACAAACTCTGAAGTTTCCTCTTCTCGTACTCCATCCATGTTCAGCTATATCCGGACGCCTCGGCTTCCCCAGTTCCGATAGCTCAACTCCATTTTCTCCCATTCGATGAATCTCCACTCACGAATTTGAATTTTAGTTTGCGGTGAATTTTGTGTACAACTCCCTTCTTTCTTCTCTCTATCCACTTAATCATTACTTATTGCCAGCATTAACCCGTTACCCAACGCAGACGATATCAAAATGTATTATTTTAAATATCATTTTTTCAAATTTTTCAAAAAATTTCAACAAAACCATATCATGTGACCCCTTGTTGGAACGAGCTCGGCGAGCTCGTTCCAACGAGGGGTCACCTGATATGGTTTTGTTGAAATTTTTTGAAAAATAATATTTTTTCAACTGCTGAATTTGCATATTTTGCGGGCGGATGCGGCCGATTCGTTGGGTAAAGAGTTAACTCCACATCATGCATCAAACCACTCGACCATGTCTGCCACCATTAACTCCAGTAATGCCAATTTTCTTGAATGCGTTCGATGAATAACCGTGAACATTTCGATGTTAACATATTGTTGCAACCAGTAACGCATCAAGGGGAACAACTCTAGTATGGGTCACTGACCAGGCCTGGTATTTTCAGGAGAGCGATTTATTCGCTCGCCTACAGCTCGCCTTAAAAAATTAAGGAGGGCGAAAACTAGCCGCCTGGCCTTAGAAAATAATAACCCACAAATTTTCAGATCTCTGCTATGTTTGTGCTTTCTGTAAGACGGCCACACTATCCCTCCGACACCTCCGGGCCATACCGAGGATGTGTGGGAGGGTCAGTGTAGCCGTCTTACAGAGATTACCATGTTAGCAACACTAAATAAAATGTACAAAGCCCACAAGGCAGAATTCATTTTAGCTTTTGTAAGCTGAAGGAGAGCTAATCGCTCCCCTAGGCCATGCAAGGGGAGTGATTTTAGCCCTCCTGCATTTTTAAGAATGCCAAGGCCTGCGTCACATCGGCCAAGATCGGCGTCATGTCAGTCTAGTTTGATCATGAGCAATTCTGGGAAAGAAAAACAGATCTAACAAATAAAAGGCAGTCTCGTGTATTTCGTACGTGAGTAGTGTATGATTGACATAGTGTGAATGCCAGTTTATTTATTTATTTATTTATTTATTTATTTATTTATTTATTTATTTATTTATTTATTTATTTATTTATTTATTTATTTATTTATTTATTTGGGTTTAACGATAATTTCGACAGCCAGGGTCACCTCGTGTGAGACAATTTTATGGGTGGAGGAAGCCGGAGTACTTGGAGAGAACCACAGAGTAACGGCGAGCAACTGTCAGACTCCCCAACGTACGAATTCCGCGCAAGCAGGGTTAGCATTGGTTGAAGACAAGTGCATCATCGACGTGCAGTACGCCTTAGTACACAGCACCAACGTGTCCCCGCATGGGCAATCGGAATGAAATGCCTTGCCCAAGGACACAACGGGCCGCAAAAGCTAACCTAAAAATCTCTGATTAAATCAATGGATTCTAAAATCCGTGTGCGCCCAATGACTCTAAGGGAAACACACGGAGTCTTCTTGAACCCTTAAGGGTATGAACCAACACATGGACTCCCTTTGAACCTTTAAGGGTATGAACAAACACTCGGAGTCCCTTTGAACCCTTGAGGCATTAAAAAAATATGCAGTCCCCTTGAATCCTTAAGGATATGAACAAACACACGTAGTAACGGCGAGCAGCTGTCAGACTCCCCAGCGTATGACCTCCGCGCAAGCGGGGTAAGCATTGGTTGAAGGCAAGTGCACCATCGACGCGCAGTACGCCTTAGTACACAGCACCACCGTGCCCCCAAATGGGCAATCGGGATTAAGTGCCTTACCCAAGGATACAACGCAGTTACCCCTGCTGGGAATCGAACCGTGGACCTTTCAGTTTGAAGTTCAATGCCTTAACCTTTGAGCCACCGTGCTGCCTTAACTCTTAACCCGCTGAGTATTTTCAAAATATTTTTTTCATCAAATCTAGCCATGGCTGCTGTAAAGAAGCCATGACTAGAGTTGATGAAAAATTAATCTAAATATAACAGGAAATCATGGGTGAAAAAATTCGTCTTATTAGAAGTCACAAGAGAAGTTCATTATTTCAGGAAATCATGGGTGAAATCATGGGTGTACAAATATTTACAGGGGAAAATATGTTTAAATATGCCCCAATTATACTTATATCAGTGACAAGAGAAACCCTGTGCTGGGCAAGAATATCCGCCAGCATCATGCAAAGAGTTAATGTCCGTCTGCCTGTTGCATGCACATGTTGACATATTTTCTCTCTTGCTTCCTGTTTTGTTGAGAATGGGAGTTACGTAAATCAACCTAGAAACCAAACGTAGTGACAGTATCTACTTAAAAGACAACTGCTTGGACAAAGTTGATCAACACCTCAAACTGATAGATCATTATAGAGCTGAGCCAGTTTTCGGGAAAGTGTGGGAATGGGAGAATAATCTGTTGCTTCGTCTTATTAGAAGTCACAAAAGAAGTTCATTATGAAAGATTTTCTACCAAATTACCAGAGAAATCGCCCTCCCAAGATACCAAAGGCTTTCATTATTCGTCTGGACAAATCACCGTAGTTCTACGCTTCAAAGTCCGGAGGGGACGCTGAGAATTGCCTGAAATTATTTTTTCGAGCGCCATATTTTCAAAAAACAAGCACTAGCGCATGTGAAGCTGTGACGTTATGAATGTTTGAGCACGAACACGCAAACAAATGTAATATCATAATAAGTAATATTATTACATGTTTTGTGATATAATTGTTCTTTTTCAACTTCAACTTGCATATCCCTTTTACAGCAAAGACTAGCGTTAAAACTAGAAATGTCATTTTCCCCCCAAAATATAGTTCATGACCCGTCATTGGAACAAGCTCGTCGAGCTTGTTCCAATGAGGGGTCATAAGCTGTGCTTTGACCGAAAACTGAGAAAATTTGCATTTTATTTGAATTTTGTGAATAGCGGATATTGCTGTTAATAAGGTAGGTAGGGAGCGCCGTGGCTCAGTAGGTAAAGATGCAGGCTGAAAGCCGAGAGGTCCTCGGTTCGAATCCCCACCTGCAGCAACCGCGTTGTGTCCTTGGGCAAGACACTTAATCCCGACTTCCCACGAGGGGGCACGGTGGCGTTGTGTACTAAGTACTGCACGTCGATGGTATACTTGTTTTCAACCAATACTAACCCTGCTTGTGTGGAGTTAGTTCGTTGGGGAGCCTGGCAGTTGCTCGCCATTGCTTGGTGGTTCTCTCCGGGTACTCCGACTTCCTCCAGCCGTGGAATGTCCGACATGAGGTGACCATGGCTGTCGATGTGTCGTTAAAACCCCAATGAATAAATAAGGTTGGTTAATGAATATAACCTTCTGTCATGTACCTAAGTTCGTTACGAAGGACAAAAAAATTGTCATCACCAGTTCCGTTCAGCCCACTCACTTTTTATTTTGTACCACCCCCACCTTGCTTGAGAGATTAAACGAACACGATTTCATTGTTAAATGCGTCGTTCAGCATTTTCAGTAATCATTGTGAAGGACATTGGCGTGAGCTGTATATTAAGAAATATCTATCCTATTTTGGAGATTTATCTTATTAAAATCAACAAAGTGGATAATACCCGGGGAGGTGTCGCAAAGAAGTGATTGTGATTTTGTTTATCTTCTTTATCGTTTATGAGAGTCTTGAGAGGGCAAGTTCAAAGGAAATGAGCTTCAGTTATCACGAAGTTTATATTTATCAAATGAATTATACCGTATAGCCCCCTATTAAAATACAATTTAAGAAAAACTTATTAAAATTCTGAAAAAGCATCCTTCACAAGATATTATTACAGTGGTTACCTGTTATGCTTTCACTGCTTTGTTTCGTTGTTTCGGGTTCCTCCAATCGTTGTATGAGTTTTCAAATTTAAAGCCGTCAACGGTGACCTCCCCTGTGTCGACAAGGGAGCCACTCTGTGTCTTGCTGACCATGTATAAGTAATACTGGGGTTTTTTGTCGGTGTTTTTGCAATCATGGTTCCCATCAAGTGAAAAATCATTGAATTCCAGCCCACTTTTCCTGAGAAGTGCTTGAGTTTGTTTATATCATTGGAAAATACTTGATATTCCGCCCCCACCCCCCCCCCCCCTCCCTTGAAAAGTACTTGAATTCTGTTTATCTATAACCTCTGAGACAAATAGTTCCACGATAACTCGTCCCAGTTTGGTGTGTAAATTCTAGTCCACTGCAGTTTATTCGAGATTTTCTATCAGTATTCTGGTAATATGCTGTGATGTAATGCACTGTTGGGAGGGGCTGAAAGAGCCCTTCCCAACAGTGTGTTATATCACAGTGTAACAGGAGGAGAGATAAGTGCGGGAGCCGGGGTTCGAACCGTCGACCTCTAGCACACAAAGCGACCGATTTACCACGAGACTAAGAGATCCGGGCCAACCAGGCTGGTTGGTAAATGGCCTTCATATCTCGACCGCTACACCACTCTTCCCTTCTTTTGAGATTCACCCACCGCGAATCTCACCCCAGATTCCACCTCAGAGCGGTTGAAACATCCACCATGCTTCACCACAGCGTCCACAACGCCACCAACTGCTGAGGATCGGACGAGCCCCCAAATGTAACAAGAGGAGAGATAAGTGCGGGAGCCGGGGTTCGAACCCAGGCTCCCACACTTATCTCTCCTCCTGTTACAACAGCATGTCTACATTATGTCATCATAACAGTAGGGTTTATCGTCATCACAAAGCAGATCATTGTTTTGGAAGAGTCGAAAAATGAATAAAATGGCCATTCGAGTAGAGATATTTGTCAAAGGTTTAGGAATGCAGTGAACGAAAAAAACGGTCACCTTATTTCTTTTTTAAACGAACAGCAGGCGAATGAAATGACCGTTCGCCCGATTTCTACATCCCAGATAGACCATGAAAATCATTGGCAAAGTCTATAAATTTAATATTATTTATTTAATGGTGTTTAAGGTCACATATTTCTGCCCAATGGCTAATCATGACCGCGACAGTTTTACGGGTGGAGGAAGCTGGAGTACCCAGAGAGAACCACCGAGCAACGGCGAGCAACTGTCAGCTCCCTAACATATGAACTCCACACAAGCAGGGTTAGCATTGGTTGAAGACAGGTGCACTATCCACGTGCAGTACGCCTTAGTACACAACGTCACCGTACCCCCACGTAGGCAATGGGGGTGAAATGTCTTGCCCAAGGACACAACGCGGTTGCCGCAGGTGGGATTCGAACCGAGGACTTCTCGGCTTGCATCCTGCACCTCTACCTACTGAGCCACCGCGCCCCAAGTCTATAAATAGTTCTTGAAGTTGAGTCCCTGCCATCAGTGGGAACCCTGACAATAAAATTAGCACATACAAATTTTATGAAACTTTGGTATCACTTTGTAAAAATAATAAAAAGATGCTTACATTATTGTGTACAAGTAATACAAATAATAATTATAATCAATTAACAGCCGAAGCCTCTCCGTCACCTGATGGATAACACGATCACCTTCTGAACCATTTACGACATCGAGAGCGGTAAAGGGAGAACATTTGAAGGAAAGGCAGACAGGTAGTTTCACTTCTTTGGAGGAAAGAAAATAAGACATTGTAGTTCATATAAACTCAAGCATCGGTTCTAACATTTTGATATCCTCTGGTACAATGTGAGCCTGTTGCGTGTTTCGTCAACGGATACTCAACAGAGTTACGGCCCTTTTTAGACTTAGAAAACTGCCCGTACGAACGTTTTGCACTGTAACTCAAGTATCGCTTGTCTGATTTTGATATCCTTTGGAAAGGTGAGACACCAGTATTATAGGTTGCGTTTACGCACACACATCAGAATTATGACCCTTGTTAGACGTAGAAAGTCCTTGGGCAATGCACTTTATCTCGGTTGCCTACATGGGGGCATGATGATGCCGTGTACTAAGGCGTACTCGATGGTGCACATGTCTTCAACCGCTGTAACCCTGCTTGAGTAACCCTGCTTGAGCGGAGCTTGAACTGAGATAGAATGTTGAGGAGCTGATAGTTGCTCGTCGATGCGCGGTGGTTCTCTCCGGGTACTCCGGCTTCCTCTATCCATAAAACTGTCACGGTCACGATTAGCCATTGTGCATAAGTATGTGACCTTAAACACCAATAAATAAATAAATAAATAGACGTAGAAAACTGTCAATACAAACGTTTTGCGTTGAAATCCAAGCACGTGTCGTCGGAATTTGATGTCGTTTTGGTTTGGCTAGAGACCAGCATGGAGAGAGGGTATCCACAAACTTAATTGAAGTGAATGAAGTTGATATTTTATAGACCAATAGCACGTTCGGGGGACTGTTTACTTTCTTCTATCTTGACGCTGTTTTGTATCGGGGTATTTTATTCACGTCATAACGTCAATCAGATGCATAACTACCAATCAGATGCGTTCTTACATGACGTTCTTACATGTAGGACGGATTCCACGTGTGGTTTATATAGCACATTTCTTAATATTTGTTTTTCTCGGGGTAATGTGGAATACATACAACAATCGTGGTTTAATTCTCAGTATTCGTTAAAAAACGTGAAAGTCAATTATTTCAATAAGTTCCAAGTGGCAACCATGAGAAGTGGAGACGGGCTTTTTTCACCGTGGTAAACTAGTTGTTGTACTAGTGAAATCAACATCGTCCCCTGAGTTCCAATGTGTTCTATGTGCCAACTGGCACATAGAACACATTGGAACTTGGGGGACGGCATGTTGAGTGGAATTCCTCTAAAGTGGGCAGCAAAGATTTGAACAATTTACTAAATTTGACATCACTGTTGTGTTGCGATCGCGATATAGTCACAAATTCTGAAAGTGACATAAAACACTGTAAATAAATACATTATAATTTGCTTATGCTTTATATAACACGAAAGTAAGATTAATATTTCATTGTTCGTTCTCAAAAACAGTTTTACTTTCACTAGTGGAAAAGGTTAACCTTAATCCGGATCCGCAAATTCAACTAAACATTAATAAAAGAGAAATAATTTTAAGCTCTACTTCCGAGCATGCCAACCCAAATGTCTGGAATACCTGTCTCCTCATCTACAAAAATTATATTTACACCTGCAGTCGAAGTAATGCCATCCCCTCTTTCTCAGATCTAGCAAGGGCTATAAAATCCTACAAACATATTGAAATGTATTCCCAATATATGTACACAATCAGCAAGGCCGAGCGTATTAGAGAAAAATGGAGCTACCTAACTGATGCATTCTTTGAATAATTAGAGAACTGCTTTGTATATACATTATACTGTAAAAATCTTGTTGTAATCTTATATAATGTACTATTTTTCTAGTGATGCCAATAAAAAAAAGATTAGTATTTCATACCGTTTTATAAAATTTGGCAGTAACAGTGTCTGCTGAATCCTCGATCATCTCATGTAGTCAGAAAATTCACAACTCGTCCCCTGAGTTTCAATGTGTTCTATGTGCCTACTGGCACATAGAACACATTGGAACCCAGGGAACGTACTGGGTAGATAAAAAACGACACGCTTCAGTGATTTCATCCACTTTAGTCTTGCAAACAAGCAACCAATCAAATTACACAGCTTTTTGGGAGACTGGACTCGGAGGGCTTCACATCGATGTTCCACTGCCAAATTTGAGAGGTCGTATATTGGTGAAGAACCTCAACCATTTTTCTCAATTTGTCTTGTATTTCCTTTCGCACACATAGTTGTATGTGAATAATTGGAAAAATATGCAAGGTTTAACGAAATGTTTGTCGAGTTTCGTCTCGACAAAACTCATTAAACAGTATGCACTTATATGGAAACAAAATCTAGGCACATACACGCCATCTTTGAGGCAAATCAAATATCTGCTCTGACAGGGGGGGGGGGGGGGGGGGGGGGCACTAAAAATTTGCAAGACGTGACGTCCTATTTTTTATTCGGCTTCTTTTTACACCCACCCACCTACTACGTGCAAATTTTCTACTGCCGTTCTCAGACACCCACCCCACTCTCCCATTAAAATCCAAAATAAACTTATAAACTTAGTAGGCACAGCTGTCTTTAGGGGTTTTTCATAATGTTCTTAAACTGGTACCACCAATTTAAACCTCTGTGGGTTGCTGTGGGCTGCTGTGGGCCGCAATCTACAAATGACAAGCTGTTCATTATCAGGCTTGGCCAGAGCAGGTGTACATACACGGGAACAAATTTTCATTTGAATTGTTCCCAAAATATTGTCTGCACATTTTCTACATTTCGAACAAGACACCCACCCCCTACTAACGTGTGACATTTTCCCGGTTTAAGCCCAATATTCTCACATATAAAGCCTCCCGATGTTGTATTTATGTTAAGAGTGTGATGTACAACATCATCTTTAAGGTTTCAAACACAACTGATGGTATATATTAGCTGATATATTGATATATTTTTTTAAAAAATTCAAAAAATTGTTGGAAAAGTTGGAAATGCACATCTTTGGCGCACTCAAGAGACCCACCCACCTCCACGTCACGTCTTGCAAATTTTTGGTGGCCTCCCACTGGCTCTGACAACCTTTTTCTAGACAAAATTTGTTTCACCTATCCATGGAACATACAAAGATCATACATGACCGCCTGTGGGAATATTTAGTTTACTTATCACATCGAAACTCTTCGTTCAAGTACTCCACTCAAATACTGCTGACAACCAAGATAATATTGAGACCATGTTCGTGTTTACTACATCTTTTCCCAAAATTACATAGCACGATTGGACGTGGGAGCAACTCATCAAACATTTAAATCGATGGAGTAACGTAGGAGTTATGATATATTTGAGTAACATGACAGTATATTAGCAGAACGCAGTTTCATATAAGTGGTATTTATAGTTGCTTCCATTCGATCTTTCTGTTACACTTCAAGGAACAATGGATAATTCTACTCGTGAGGATGACACTTTTGATCATGAGGAAGATACTTTTGATACGGAGAAGGGTTTTGTTGATACCCAGGAAGATACTCAGTCTGAAGAAGAGGGTAAATTTAACATAATTCTAGGGACGTGGCGACTGGTGGGGAGAGGTCAATCCAGGCCGAAAGTTTAAATAGTTATAAATTTTAAGCCTCAAACCACCAGCAGTTTGAAATTTCATGCCCTTTGATAGTTGATTTCATGGTATTAAATCTGTAGCTTTGACCGTTTGTAACCAACATTTAACCCTTTACCTAACGTGAAAAGCAGACGACACTTGCAAAAAAAAATTCTTGAATAACTAATTTTTTTCATTTTTTGTCTCAAAAACATAGGTTATGACCCCTCGTTGGAACGAGCTCGACGAGCTCGTTCCAACGAGGGGTCATAACCTATGTTTTTGAGACAAAAAATGAAAAAAATAGTGAAAATTAATTGTCGATTTTTGAGAATAGCGCTGGCCGGTTTTGGCCGTTACGTTGGGTAAAGGGTTAATGATTTTGAACCACACTTCGTGATATTTTATTATGCCCCGACCCCCGAAGGAGGATTCGGGGGAATCACGTCCGTCTGTCCTTCCAACTGTATTGAATTGTAATTTCAAAGCTCTCTGTCAGTTTGGGTCTCCTTTGATATGCTGATAGGCCCGCATGGGAGAACGGATATGCAGAAGGAACGGGTTCCGTCAAATAATTTTTTCCAGAGTTATGGCCCTTTTTCACTCTTTCGACTTCTGTTTTGCATTCACTGCATGTTGGATTTGAAAACCGCTTATTTGATCAAATCATAATTTTAGGGGTTACTTGTGGATGACTAGACAATGCTTCCTTTTGATTTTGATACCGTTAGCCAATTCAGTATGGCCGCCATGGCGTTATGACATCGTCAGGGGCATATGCCACACTTCGCGTTGCTCTTGTTTGCAGCTCTGACCATTTCGAGCCGACATTTTGTGATTTTGAACCACGTTTCGAGTGGATTTTCTAACTTAACTCAATATTTCCTCTCGTAAGTTCAACAAGGCGCCATCTGCAATGCTAAAGCATTGCAGATGGCGCCTTGTTGCACTCAAGAGATGATTTCCAACGCTAGGCTTGAGCCTGAAGGTCATATCTTTTGAACACGAGGGGAGAGGGTGCATTGAGATTATTTATTTATTTATTTATTTATTTATTTATTTATTTATTTATTTATTTATTTATTTTATTTATTTATTTATTTATTTATTTATTGTGATTTAATGACACATTCGACAGCTAGGATCATCTGGTGTCTGACGGTTTTACAGGTTGAGGAAGCCGGAGTACCCGGAGAGAACCACTGATCAACTTCCAGACTCCCCAACGGACTAACTACACACAAGCAGTGTTAGCATTGACTGAAGACAAGTACACCATCGACGTGCAGCACGCCTTAGTGCAGAGTGCCACCATGCCCCCACTCTGGCAATCGGGATGAAGTGCTCTACGCAAGGACACAACGCATATACACTTGGCGCGGATCGTTCGGTTTGAAGTTCAATCTCGTAACCACTGAGCCACCGTGCTCTCTGCATTTGTATTGGTTCCCACTGAGCCACCGTGCTCTTTGCATTGGGATTGCTTCCCACTGAGCTACCGTGCTCTCTGCATTGGGATTGCTTCCCACTGAGCCACCGTGCTCTCTGCATTGGGATTGCTTCCCACTGATCCACCGTGCTCTCTGCATTGGGATTGCTTCCCACTGAGCCACCGTGCTCTTTGCATTGGGATTGCTTCCCACTGAGCTACCGTGCTCTCTGCATTGGGATTGCTTCCCACTGAGCCACCGTGCTCTCTGCATTGGGATTGCTTCCCACTGATCCACCGTGCTCTCTGCATTGGGATTGCTTCCCACTGAGCCACCGTGCTCTTTGCATTGGGATTGCTTCCCACTGAGCTACCGTGCTCTCTGCATTGGGATTGCTTCCCACTGAGCCACCGTGCTCTCTGCATTGGGATTGCTTCCCACTGATCCACCGTGCTCTCTGCATTGGGATTGCTTCCCACTGAGCCACCGTGCTCTTTGCATTGGGATTGCTTCCCACTGAGCCACCGTGCTCTTTGCATTGGGATTGCTTCCCACTGAGCTACCGTGCTCTCTGCATTGGGATTGCTTCCCACTGAGCCACCGTGCTCTCTGCATTGGGATTGCTTCCCACTGATCCACCGTGCTCTCTGCATTGGGATTGCTTCCCACTGATCCACCGTGCTCTCTGCATTGGGATTGCTTCCCACTGAGCCACCGTGCTCTTTGCATTGGGATTGCTTCCCACTGAGCTACCGTGCTCTCTGCATTGGGATTGCTTCCCACTGAGCCACCGTGCTCTCTGCATTGGGATTGCTTCCCACTGATCCACCGTGCTCTCTGCATTGGGATTGCTTCCCACTGAGTCACCGTGCTCTCTGCATTGGGATTGCTTCCCACTGAGCCACCGTGCTCTCTGCATTGGGATTGCTTCCCACTGATCCACCGTGCTCTCTGCATTGGGATTGCTTCCCACTGAGCCACCGTGCTCTCTGCATTGGGATTGCTTCAGCAGTTCGAAATTTACAGGTAGCAGTTGGAAAAATTTCACGGTGAGTGGGGAGGGGGTGCAAATGGTCTTGTCAAAAATTGGATATTTGCCAGTCGGGGGTTGGGGGTACAGTTGAAAATTCAGAAGGGCACACCTTCCGAACCAAGAAGCTCTAGCCACGTCTCTGTACAATTCTGTCTTGTCGTTTAAAGTAACAGTGCTCCGCAAAGTTCAATTTTTTTATTTTAATTCAAGAAAAGCAATACATTCTTCATAAACCGTACCCAACGTAACGGCCATAACGGACCAGCCAGTGGGGGGACGTCTTATTTTGTTGGGGGTGGGACGGCAATAGGTTTTCAAACATAAGCCATGATGCAAAATATCATGCTACCCACGTAACGGAGAGTTGGCCCGATATTCACTCTCGTTGGTGGGATGCGGGGCCTCTCCGAGAAAAAATTTGGAAAATGGGATGTCGGTATGGTCCGCTGGCTTCTTTGCATATGATCACCACTATATTCCACAATTTTATACAGACTACTCCAAATTTGAAAAAATGAAGCCATTTTATAACTGCTAACATTACAGGAGTTTTATCTCTGTGCACTGCGTACGGTATTATCCAATATACCTCTGGTAGTGGATGCCCATGTGTTATCGTATGCAATACTACCCCCCCCCCCCCCCCCCCCCCCCCCCCCCGTGACAAGAGTTATATATTATTTAACCCTTTACCCAACGTAACGGCCAAAACCGGCCAGCGCTATTCACAAAAAATCACCATCCACGTAGCTTATGACCCCTCATTGGAACGAGCTCAACGAGGTGTCATAAGCTATGTTTTTGACGCAAAAAAATGAAAAAGTAGTATTCAAGAATTTTATTTGCAGGTGTCGTCTGCTTTTCGTGTTAGGTGAAGGGTTAATAGCGTGAATTTCATAACACCATGTATACTTTTTTGTACTACACACGTTATGTAGAACAAGAAGGTACTACACAATGTGTGTAATACAAAAAGGTATACATGGTTTATGAAGTTCATGCTATCAAATTGTGGAAAGTTGATTGCAAAAATTAGGGGAGGTGTGCTCTGGGTGCGCCCCCTCTGGAGCCGCTATTCACAAAAACCGCTATTACATTTCTTTCGCTCAACTTTGATGTAGTCAAATTTGAGGTTATGTCATGGCCCGTCGACCGTCTGTCCGTCCGTCAACAATTCAATACGGCTCGGGTTAGAGGCCGTATTTATGAACCGATCTTTACGAAACTTCTTGGGTACCTTTGTTTTCACAGTGGGACGAGAACGACTTTTGGGGTGCGATCCGAAATTCAAGATGGCCATCGGCAGCCATTTTGTTCCGAAATTACTGTAATCAGTTTTTTTGTACAGAACTTCTGTATGAAAGTTCTGATTTGAATAAAGTTTTGTATGAATGTTTAGTAACATGGAATACATCACATATAATACGGGTTTTTTTCTCGTGCATAAATTATGCAAATTAGATGAACTTTGATTTATTGAGTGCTACTTACACACAGTAAGTACACATGTCAATACGACTCGGGCTAGGGGCTGTATCTATGAACCGACCTTCACGAAACGTCTTGGGTACCTTTGTTACCACCCTAGGACGAGAACGAGTGTTTTTTGTGCGTCCGAAATTCAAGATGGCTTCCGGAGGCCATTTTATAGCGAAATTAGGTGCAATCAGTTTTTTGTATAGAACTTCTATATGAAGGTTCTGATTTGAACAAATTTTTGAATGAATGTTTAGTAACATGGAATACATCACATATAACCACGAGTTTTTTCTCGTGCATAAATTATGCAAATTAGATGAACTTTGATTTATTCAGTGCTACTTATACACAGTTAGTACACATGTCAATACGACTCGGGCTGGAGGCTGTATTTATGAACCGATCTTCACGAAACTTCTTGGGTACCTTTGTTATCACCTTAGGACGAGAACGAGTGTTTTAGGGTGCGGTCCGAAATTTCAAGATGGCCGCCGGCGGCCAATTAAATAAAATTTGATTTATTCAGTGCTGCTTATACACAGTAAGTGAGTGCACATTTCAGTGCGGCTCTAGCATCTAACTGTCACCCACCTTTACAATACTTTACCTGTACATTAGTTACACGCTACGGTCAGTATTTATGTACAGACCTTTACAATACTTTACATGTATCTTTGTTATCAGGTCATTACCTAGATGTGTGTCATTGCTGTGTCACATACTATACATGTACATGTCTTACACAAGTTGAGCTACAGTGTCAGTGACACTTTCATTTTTTTTAATTTTTCAATTTTATTTTTGTCGAAGAAACATTAATTATGAGTTCAATGAGCTCGTTCCAATTATAAGATTCAGGTTGAGGAAAACCATGAAAACTACTAGTTGTTCAAGATTTTTTTTGCACGTGCTTGTCGTCTGCTATTTGTGTTATAAGTGGCGTAAATAAACGAAGTTGAAAGATAAAATTTGTATAAATTTGACTTTTGTGACACCTTTCTTCTCGGCCTAAGAATCCAATTCACGCATAATAGAATAGAATAAAATAGCTTTAACACTTTACCTAACGAATCGCCCGAATCCGCCCGCGTAATATGCAAATTGAGCAGTTGAAAAAATAAAATTTTTCAAAATATTTCAACAAAACCATATCATGTGACCCCTCATTGGAACGAGCTCATTGAGCTCGTTCCAATGAGGGGTCATATGATATGGTTTTGTTGAAATGTTTTGAAAAATTTAAAAAAATTATATTCAAAATAATAAATTTTGATATCGTCTGTGTTGGGTAAAGCGTTAGCGAGCAAATACTCCAAAAACAAGGCCGCTTGCATCAACAAAATAGGATACTTAACAACAACTGAAAGTTAAGAATTATTAAATAAGAAAAATAAGGCATAATGTCGCTTCAACTCACATTTTATGATCATTTAGTAATTCAAAGGCGACGTTTTTCGAAAGATCGGGGAAGTTTTAAATACAGAACTAGCGCGCCAACCCGTTCAATGACAGGTAGCCCCCACCTGCACGACGGGAAATTTCAAGCTAGACGGATGGATGAGAGGGCGGAGAAACAGAATCATGGACTTCTCGGTTATATAACAGATTAATTTCATTTTCATTAAAAAAAACGAAATAAGAAATTTGAAGCGAACTGCCCCTTCGGAAATGCAAATAGTTAACCACCAAATTTCACCGAAGGCAGGCGATCTCATCCAGTATAAAATTAACCTTCCTTTATACCATTTTCGTTTGATCTCCCAAGACGAAAATAAGCAGAAACAGTTTGTGGTCTCGCTTGCTTGCCAGCTCGGTCCAGGATCGAACCAAGGTTTGATAAACCAAGACATGTTCCAACATTCTTGGGTGAAGTTTTTCTGGATGTGACTTATGACTCTACGAATGTGTATAGACACAGGAGCCTTATTCAGATGGAGGGTGGGGGGGGGGGGGGGGGGGGGGACACAATATATGAAACCCCACAGGCCTGGATTTTCTCGTCGATGAATACAAATTGTTGATCATTGTGGATTCATAGCTGTGGCTTCTGGCTCAGATGGTAAATATTTTCCCAAGTGATGAACTTTACGAGTTGAAAAATTGAAACATAAATAACTGAACCCCTTGAATCCTGATGGTATGTTCCATGTCAAATCAGTGTACGGAAAGAAGAGCCCAAGTTCATTATTTCGGAGTAGAGTGGAGCAATTAATACTTTGAACGTGCTGCCGTGGGGCTGCACGTTGAACATATTAATTGCTCTATCCAACACATGTACTTAGCACTCATCCAGCTTAATGAAATTATGACGTGTCATGTTCCTAGACCGAAAAAAACGGCATCTTGGTATGAAAGGGTTACTTAAGACTAAGCAAAAAAAAAAAAAAAAATGCCCGGAAAATTGCGTGTATCCATCACTAACGAAAATATTATCTTTTATGGCTTTCACTTGGAAATATACGATTTTTATCTCACTGACAATTTACCCCATTTAATATTTAATGAATTCATGGCAAATTGTATAATAATGAAAAAAAAAAAAACATGCAGATTTGCTATTTCGCCACTTATGTCAATTGCATACATTTTTTAGACCAATCTGAAGATGTACCGATCAATTCAGATTGTATTTATTATACAAGCATATAGATTTGCTTCGAGTGTATTAAATCACACTGCATACATGTAGTGCATAGAATTTTAAGATAGAAAAATCCATAAAAATCATATAATTTTCGCGGTTTTCGTTCAATTTCTCTGTAATCTTAGACCTTTAGGTAAGATATCTCCATCAAATATGACGTTATTAATGTTTTGTTCATCTTTTCATTCTACACCAGTCTATGGTAACAGATCAAGAACGTTTTTTAACCAGCGGTGGAGCCAGAAAATGTCTCGGGGCGGGGGTGGGGGGGGGGGGGGGAGTAGGGGACAGGTTCCCCATGAAAGGGGAGAGACAAGTCCGCAAGTGGCCTTGTAGGATCATAACATCACGGCATTGCATTCAGGTACTGTACATATCTCTGCGAGTGTTCAAAGCCACAAACAATCTCAGAAGCTTTGTTTGAGGTGTTTTTGTCGAGATGTGTGTGTGGGGTCTCCTCCCAGAAAAAAAAATTGAATAGTGTTTTCAAATGAGGCCTTCTGGTGACTTTTGGGGATCTCCACCTTTTTGGGGGACGTAGGACGTGAAAATTTTCGACGTCCAAAAAATGAAAGTAGAGAAACAGTGTGAGGGCTTGTGTGAGAGTGTGTCTGTGGATGTGTGTATGTGCTTGTGTATAAGAAGGAGTGAAGGTGGGTGTTTGTGTGGTGGACGAGGTGTGTGGTGGACGAGGTGTGTGGTGGTGCGTAAAAGTACAAAGTAGAGTCACCATTGTTTAACCCTTTACCCAACGTAACGGCCAAAACCGGCCAGCGGTATTCTCAAAAATCGCCAATTAATTTTCATTATTTTTTCATTTTTTGTCTCAAAAACATAGGTTATGACTCCTCATTGGAACGAGCTCATCGAGCTCATTCCAATGAGGGGTCATAACCTATGTTTGTGAGACAAAATATGAAAAAAATAAGTTATTCAAGAATTTTTTCTGCAGGTGTCGTCTGCTTTCATGTTAGGTAAAGGGTTAACCCATTACCCAACACGAATGGCAAACAATACTTGTGGAAATATTCTCTAAAAACTAAAAATTATATGTTTTGGTCCCAAAAGCATGGCACATGACCCCCTCATTGGAACGAGCTCTATATTCTGGAGGCAAAATATAATAATAATAATAATAATAATAATAATAATAATAATAATAATAATAATAATAAAACATAGGTTATGACCCCTCATTGGAATGAGCTCGATGAGCTCGTTCCAATGAGGGGTCATAACCTATGTTTTTGAGACAAAATATGAAAAAATAAGTTATTCAAGAATTTTTTCTGCAGGTGTCGTCTGTTCATGTTAGGTAAAGGGTTAACCCATTACCCAACACGAATGGAAAACAATACTTGTGGAAATATTCTCTAAAAACTAAAAATTATATGTTTTGGTCCCAAAAGCATGGCACATGACCCCCTCATTGGAACGAGCTCTATATTCTGGAGGCAAAATATGATAATAATAATAATAATAATAATAATAATAATAATAATAATAATAATAATAATAATAATAAAAGACAATTTAATGTTTATTTGTTATGTGAATAGTTAACAAATAATGCTCTACACAGGTAATGACTAATATACGATTCGATACTTTTGTTTTGAACGGACTTAAAATAGCTTTTGCCAGCAACTCACTGGTATATATGGCTTCCGTTACCCGAAGAATGGTCCGACTTGATATGGCCCAAGATGTTAGGGGGAGACTCAAAGGAGAGGGTTGATATGCTAATCGGTGAGATTGGGAAGAATGGGGCAAGGGATGTCATCAAGCAGTTCGTCTCCGAGTGTTGGGAGGAGAGTAGAAGCGTGGGAATAGGGAGGCAGTTGGGAGTTCAGGAGGAACCATGGCCTTCTCGTCCGAGAACCGCGACAAATCAGCGGCTGGCCAGAGTTTTATTATTATTATTATTATTATGTTGAAAGGGTCGTTAAACCCCGATAAAACAAACAAACTATTAAATAAATTGTACAGCAACTATTTTCTGCTAAGCTTGTGTCGCATAAAGAATTAACACCTAGCACTCAGGTAGTGCAACAGAATTTTCGCCTATCACTCTGTTTTTCAACTGTTTAACTGGTTGAGGGCTACATTATTTTTGGTGGTCCGAATTTGTTCATCAAAATTTGGTTTATTACAAATTATTGAAGAGTGCCCATTGGCACTAATCAATAATCTGTGATAAAACCAATTTATATAAACAAAATATTATTTGCATTTGACTGAATATGAAGGGGCACGGTGGCTCAGTAGGCAGGGGTGCAGGCTGCAAGCCGAGAGGTCCTCAGTTCGAATCCCACCTGCGGCAACCGCGTTGTGTCCTTGGGCAAGACACTTCACCCCAATTGCCCATGTGGGGGGCACGGTGGCGCTGTGTACTAAAGCGTACTGCACGTCGATGGTGCACCTGTCTTCAACCAATGCTAACCCTGCTTGTGTGGAGTTAGTATGTTGGGGAGCTGACAGTTGCTCGCCGTTGCTCGGTGGTTCTCTCCGGGTACTCCGGCTTCCTCCACCCGTAAAACTGTCATGGTCATGATTAGCCATTGTGCAGAAATATGTGACCTTAAACACCAATAAATAAATAAATAAATAAATAAATAAATAAATAAATGAATAAATAAATAAATAAATAAATAAATGACTGAATATGAAACATGAGCAAGGAAAATGTTGGCTTTTCCTCTGGCACCCTCATTTTTTGAAAGCCGTGATAGTGGCTTCTAGCACTGAACCAATTAACTATGAATTTAACCAATTATATTTATTTATTTATTTATTTATTTATTTATTTATTTATTTAATTTATTTATTTATTTATTTATTTATTTATTTATTTATTTATTTAATTTATTTATTTATTTATTTATTTATTTATTTATTTATTTATTTATTGGTGTTTAAGGTCACATATTTCTGCACAATGGCTAACCATGACCGTGGCAGTTTTACAGGTGGAGGAAGCCAGAGTACCCAGAGAGAACCACCGAGCAACGGCGAGCAACTGTCAGCTCCCCAACATACCAACTCCACGCGAGCAGGGTTAGCATTGGTTGAAAACAGGTGCACCATCTACGTGCCGTACGCCTTAGTACACAACGTCACCGTGCCCCAACGTGGGTAATGGGGGTGAAGTGTCTTGCCCAAGGACACAACGCGGTTGCCGCAGGTGGGATTCGAACCGAGGTCCTCTCGGCTTGCAGCCTGCACGTCTACCAACTGAGCCACCGCGCCCCCTAATTTAACCAATTATATGTTGTTAATAATAATAATGTACCCATTTATATATGGCCAAAGTTATAGTTCAGTGGATAAAGAACCATATTCTAAGGGGCTGTACATGTAACTGAGCTCGTGTAAATATACAATCAGAAATTTTACAGTATTTTACAGTCCAGAACAGCACTAAAAGGCTTTTTGAAATATGTTTTGAGATCTTTCTTGAAAATGTTGACATTTGACGGTGTTTTTAGATGATCTGGTAAATTATTCCACAAGTCGTCAACTGAGTGCTAGAATGTCCTATGTCCTATAGGGGACCCAGTCCCCCTCCCAATCCTGTCCCATAGGGGACATAGGACATTCTAACACTCTGGCGACTAAGTGAGGACCAGAAAATGAGAATGATCTATCTCCAAATGTCTTACACCTATTTCTGGAACATTTAGTAGCATTTTACCATCAGACCTCAGGTTGTATTGACACACATTCTTGGTATTGATGAGTTCTTCCAAGTAGGCTGGTGACATGCTATTTTGTACCTTGAAAACTAATAATAAAGTTTTGAAAATCATTCTGTACTTTATTGGCAGCCAGGGCAGATGCATCAAAACAGGAGTGATGTGTCGAGATCGTGTTATTCTATACATACCACTCGGGCAGATGCATTTAATACATTCTGCAGACGAGAGTACTGGTATCGTGGAAGGTTGAACAGTAAGGCATTACAATAATGTGAAGTTACAAAGGCCTATATGGAGTCTTTTGTAAGGAACTGTCTTATCTGTTTAATTTTATATAGACCTCTGAAAGCCTTGGTGCACATATTTGTAACATGTTTGTCCATAGACATGTTTGAGTTGAAGAGGGCATCAAGATTACGTATACTGCCACTTGCCCTGATGGTGGAATCTCCAACCTTCACTGAGTTGATGTCAATTTTCATAAGTTGCTGACGTGAACGAATTATTAGGAATTCAGTCTTATCATCATGTATCATTAATATGAGCTCAATGAGATCCATCAAACAAGACGTATATGGTTAAATATCCAAACGCATGATGGGAAATATGTGCTGTTGAAAACTTTACCATTTTGACATCACATTGTAGAAGGTTAAAAAATAAGAGTTCTGAACATGTTTTAGATACAGAGTCCATGTCCCCGTCTTATCTTACACAAATACCATCTGTTTAGTTCAGTTGAACACTTATTCTGACTTTACAATCAGAGCGTTCATACACCCGTAAAGAAAATGTAAACACCTACAGTGAATGAGAATTTCGGATACATTAAATTTCACACACCCAAGCATGAAAGCCCGCAGTGTTAAGTCAATCTGAATTCCTTGTCATTGACATTACATCTGTGTGTATCGGTGATATTGTATCCCGAATTTTATTCTCATGTTCCATACAAACCTTCGTATTTTGTGAGGAAAAGAACTTATAACAACGATGACGGAAAGTTTGTTACCCCAGGGTACGGATAATTCAATGGGGATGACGTCTAAATCCGGCTTACTTCGCAATAAGGACAGTAATGAGACAGGTAAAAAATTTTTATCATTCCAAATACAAAAAGCCTATTCAAAAACTATTCACCATTGTGAAAGTGTCGAAGCTAGTGTCGAATGGAGTTTCTTTTTCATTTTTTTCTCGTGACGCCGCAGTTTTGATCCAGACCGACGCCATCTGCGTTGTGTCTTTGTGGACAAATCTAGGTAGTCGGAAGCACGAGGGTAGAGGGGGAGGGGGGGGGGGGTGGAGTAGAGAGAGGGCAGACAATGCCTTTCCCAGGTTCGTCACTCATTTTTCCAATAATTTATTCTCGAAGTAAAGCTAAAATACACCCCAAATTCGTTCTGGGAACTTTCAAAATTCAGTGGGGAGTTTGCGAGGAGGTGCCCCCTCCAGATTGGAGGGGACACATCCTCTCAAACTCCCTCATCTCGGGCCTTCATGATAAGCATGCTCCAGCATGTCATGGCGGGGCTGCTTGGTCGAGTAAATGCCCCTTTTCCGGGATCTGACCCCCCCCCCTGCCCTGAAGTGCCAAGATCTCAAATGGGGGCACTGTTTCTCAATTTCTCAAATGGGGGCACTGTGACACAGTGTGCTTAGGAGTACTACACAACGAGAGACACATGTCTTCAATCACTGCTAATCTTGCACGTTCCGGATAAGTTGAAAAGACCCACAGGGGCTTCTCGTCATGTACTCCGGCTTCGTCCATATGTTGAAAATTTTGTAGTTTCGATGGCCGAGATTTGAGTGGCTGGATGAGGTGTGGCTAGATTAGAACTAATTTGTAAACTTTTGATATTAATAAATGAACTGAATTCAGAGACCCAGGGCTCAATGAAGAGAGGTGGGGGAAATGGCCAAGACGCACTAAACATATGGATCAGCCGGGTGGGAAAAAGTTAAAAATGGATCCAGAGAAGCTATTTTCATTATTCTCAGGTTCTGGGGAGTGTGGCGAAAGGTGTTACAAAGTGTGTGTGTGTGTTGTGTTGTCGATGGCAGGGTACGGGCGTCGTCATTGTTTAATATAATATACTTTTGAAACACTTGACAACGTATTTACGCGTCGCGCCTCGTTTTATAATCTTATATAAACACCCGCAAAAGCCTGTCTTTATTGGTGTGTATGTAATATCTGGTCTGTCTGTCTGTATGTAATGTCTGGTCATGGTTTGGTCTATTTGTTCTCCTTCCACAATCTTTCAACCCGAAGGCTAGCCTTCGGGTTGAAAGATGGTTGAAGTAGAAGAAAATAGATCAAACCAGCTGAGGGTGGAATTCAGCGGCAAAGTGTAGCTGAATTTGTCCGCATTCCCGCATGACATTACATAGCGCATGGAGGTGGTGGGGGTGGGGGTGGGGTGGTTGGAAGATGCTTTGTTTTTAGAATATGTTTCTACTTAATTTTGGGACTGTGAAACACCACATACCCTATAGTCACAGTTTAATGTCCCTCGAGTTTCAAAATTCAGTTCCACTCAGTGATATGGGGAGAAAGAAAAGTGAACGGTTCTCCGTAAGTACCTGTTCTTACAAAGTGGCGTGTTCATTACAGTTTCTTTTTCATGTGTGTTGCGGGGGGGGGGGGGGGGGGGGGCTAGCAGTCCCGAGCTCGACCCCCTTCCGGGACGACCCGCGTTGTGTCCTTGGGCAAGGTGCTTTATCCCGGTTGCCTACATGGGAACACGATGACGCCGTGTACTAAGGCGTACTGCACGTCGATGGTGTACATATCTTCAACCGCTGTAATCCTGCTTGAGCGGAGCTTGAACAGAGTTAGAATGTTGAGGAGCTGACAGTTGCTCGTCGATGTTCGATGGTTTTCTCCGGGTACTCCGGCTTCCTCCACCTGTAAAACTGCCACGGTCACGATTAGCCATTGGGCATAAGTATGTGACCTTAAACACCAATAAACAAATAAATAATCACGCGCGTTGGCGCTTTGCAGTGGGTTTAATGCTGACTACACTCTCAGTGGGATTAAAAATTACTCCAAATCAACTAGTTTGAGTGATATGAATCCATACATCCAATTCGATTTGGGTGATGTTTTAACCCTTTACCTAACGTAACGGCCAAAAACGGCCAGCGCTATTCTCAAAAATCGCCAATTAATTTTCATCATTTTTTCATTTTTTGTCTCAAAAACATAGGTTATGACCCCTCGTTGGAACGAGCTCGTCGAGCTCGTTCCAACGAGGGGTCATAACCTCTGTTTTTGAGACAAAAAATGAAAAAAAAATAGCTATTCACGAATCGTTTTTGAAAGTGTCGTCTGCTTTTCATGTTAGGTAAAGGGTTAATCCAAATGATTTTAGAGCGTAGTCTGCATTAACCTCCTCCACCCGCCCACCTACTAGCGCTGTTTAACCCAACTGATTTTAGAGTGTATACATATTCATATCCACAAAACGAGGAGGGGGGGGGGGGCATGATTGTAGGAGGTCAGATAAGGAAATTTTTGAAGGTTACGTTTAGTGGGGAGGGGGGGGGGGGTGTCAGAGGCAAAACGTAGCGCCACAGTACGGAGCAAACTGTCAAGATTGAGATTTTACTGTTGTCTACATGTGCATGTTTCATGGTTGTTCGTCAAATGAACAAAAGACAATTGCATCACCTGTAGTCTTCTAGTAACTTGCTTTGTGCAAAACCTAGCAAATGGATGCGTATTGTTTTATTAAGTAAGAAGCGGACATACCTTCACTCATCTATCTGAACACAGCTAGTAATATTATAATCTCCTCTATATAATAGGCTAGTATTTAGTATAGAATATGTGTATTAGGCTATAACGCATACCCTGTACGAAACACCGCCTAATATATACAGCAGATACTTCCCTATAACCAGTGCTACAGACGCAATGACTGAAAGTGCAATTCGATCCGGTGTTAGATTCAATGTGAAATATTTTGTCCGATTCGGTTCGCGATTCAGTTTGTGCAAAATTCGCGGTTTGCCGGGCCCTATCAGCCAGTTGGAGTTAGACAATAATATAACACTGCTCGGTGGCTAAACCCTAGCAACTATACAAATATGAGGGGTTTTGTTGAAAAGAATATACATGCACTGGTTGCACCCACAAGGCTATAACAGTACCTTTAAATTTAAAATTGTTTAAGAACTGAAACTTGATTCTCCTAACAGTACTCCGCGAGAATAAACAGAGTGTAATCGCTTGACTGGACTGGTTACGTGAAATAATTCATGAGAGGTGAGGGGCGTTGTACAAACACGAGTGCGCGAATGCGCACGAGTGTTTTACAATACAGTCCCTCGCCTCGAATGAATTATTTCACGTAACCAGTCCAGTCAAGCGATTACTCTGTTTATTATTTTTCATTATTAACGATAATTATATTATTTAACCCTTTACCTAACGTAATGGTCAAAAACGACCAGCGCTATTCTCTAATCTCGCCAATTAATTTTCATTATTTTTTCATTTTTGTCTCTAAAACATAGGTTATGACCTCTCATTGGAACGAGCTCGTCGAGCTCGTTCCAATGAGGGGTCATAACCTATGTTTTGAGACAAAAAATGAAAATAATAGCTATTCAAGAATTTTCTTTGCAAGTGTCGTCTGCTTTTCATGTTAGGTAAAGGGTTAAAAAAGCAAAACAAACCCATGAAGTCCCCATTACACCCTCGGCAAAGCGTCTTCGTTTGCGCGCACGGATACATGACACAATTGTTCATTGCATAACTCACTTGTGAAATTATCGTTTATAATCAAACCCGGAAATCCCAGTAAATCACACTTTGGAAAGTAATAAAAATTCATTCCTGCGAATCGCCTACAAATATTAGGGTAAAATGGTTAAATATTATGTAAGTTTGCCAGTACTGTGGGCCAATATCTTTGCCGACAACACAGACTGTCTGACTATGACATTTTTTTACATCATTGTTGTCATTTTGCGGTGACACAAAATTTGAAATAAACCGTTAATGACCTTTAGAGCAGTCCCGCGAGTCATTTTGATGGTATCAGATACAGACATTTAAATCATTGCGACAACATGACAAGACATCCAATATGCGAGTTTTCAGACAACGCTTTTACTTTGGGAATTTTGCTGTACTTCAAACCTCGCAGTATTCTGCTCTGCGTGGCTGCACTGCAAATGTTATTGTGTCATGCGTCCATTTGTACTTCCAAATGGACTTGTCACTTGTGTGTCTATCATAAATTGTTTTATTTCACTGATACAATCTTTAACACATTTATGCGGGGCGCGGTGGTGTTGCGGTAACCGATTCTCGTCAGATCACCGAAGTTAAGCAACCTCGAGCCCGGTTAATCCTCGGATCGGTGACCGTCTGAGCGATCGATTCGAACCCCGCGTTGTGTCCTTGGGCAAGGCAGTTAAGCCCGATTGTCCACATGGGGGCACGATTACGTCTTGTATACTTAGGCGTACTGCACGTCGATGGTGCGCATGTCTTCAGCCAATCTAACCCTGCCTGTATTACAGTGCGGAGTTACGTTGTTGGGGAGCTGGCTCATCGTTGCTCGGTGGTTCTCTCTGGGTACTCCGGCTTCCTCCACCTGTAAAACTGTCACGGTCATGATTAGCCATTGTGCATAAGTATGTGACCTTAAACACCAATAAATAAATGAATATAACACGTTTATGTCCTGCTGAAGGGGTATGAGTATACCGGAGAATGAAACACTCGTCGTTTGTGGGGTTTCAGGAAATTTTGGTGACCCCAGTAACATCGTCGTATCGCTCTTGCATTTATCCATGTCGTGTGGGTTTTGGGGTACGGTGCCACCATAATTGTGGGGATATGTGTACTTCATTTTCATTCAGATTCTGGGGGCGAAGATAGATTGTGGAGACAAAGTCATGTCCCCAGAATTACGGTGGCCTAGAATTCGACTGAACTCAATTCAGTTCTTTATGACTCAAACCATTATCATGGTGCGTGAGATATAAATATATTCAACACATATAATGAATAAAAGTGAATAGGTAAGAAAGCTGGGGAGCGCGGTGGCTCAGTAGGTAGAGGTGCAGGCTGCAAGCCGAGAGGTCCTCGGTTCGAATCCCACCTGCGGCTACCGCGTTGTGTCCTTGGGCAAGACACTTCATCCCCATTGCCAGTGTGGGGGCACGATGACGCCGTGTACTAAGGCGTACTGCACGTCGATGGTACGTATGTCTTCAACCAATCTAACCCTGCCTGTGCTGCAGTGCGGAGTTACGATGTTGGGGAGCTGGCAGCTGCTCGTCGTTGCTCGGTGGTTCTCTCCGGGTACTCCGGCTTCCTCCACCCGTAAAACTGTCACGGTCATGATTAGCCATTGTGCATAAATATGTGACCTTAAACCTCAATAAATAAATAAATAAATAGGTAAGAAAGCTAATCAATTGGTATTCGTTGTCCCGACCAAGGGACTTAACTCTGTAACAAACACGAAAGGCAAACGACACTTGCAACCAAACTTCTTGAATAACTATTATTCTTCTTTTCTTTTTTTGCGACAAAAACATAGCTTATACCCCTCAGAGGAACGAGCTGAACGAGCTCGTTCCAATAAGCGGTCATAAGTTATGTTTTTGAGACGAAAAATAAAAAAAAAATAATGAGAGGTGATTTTTTGCGAATGGCGCTGGAGGTTTTTTTTCGTTACGTTGAGTAAAGGGTGAAGACCATCCTACTTTTGTCATGGACGATAGGTGAGCAGGGAAGGGCTAGAGGCACTCGAATACCCGTTACGAATCGAATTGTTTCTCTAACAATGAATATTCGGAGGTCCCCACCGCTGCGAATTACACGGTACGTTCGTCGCTTAAGAAAACAGCCAGATTTTGATCTCATTTTTAACCATTCGAACGCGAGAGGCCGCTTTTCCGGCCAGGAACTTGATACGTTATAATTTTCGTAAGTAGGATTTGGCTGCTAAGTGAATCTATGTGGTTGACCAAATCAATATATTCAACGTGCAGCCCAAGGCTGCACGTTGAAAATATTAATTGGTCTACCCCCAAATAATGAATGTGGTCTCTTCCTGTTGCTTTCATTGAACTGACATGGAAGATACTACCAGCATTCAAAGGGTTCAGATTTAGTAGAGGGTAAAAGATTTACAGGTGTAATAATCTTATTGTGTCTTTTCAAATCAGATTGTCCGTGATTAAAGATAAGTAGAGATACCTCTAAAGATGAAGGTAAATTTGTGTCGACTTGTTGAAACATGGACATTTTTTATCGATCCTCCACTAGTATATAATCCTAATATTTACTTACTAACATCGTTTAATTTAATTTATATACACTGTGTATATATATATATATGCTATCTCAAACAGACAGCGATTTCCATGTTTAAAAATACTTGGCAACAAACACTTATAATCTGCGCTACAGTCTTAATCTTTTCCATTATTCACGAGCATTCTTTCGGGGAAGGTGGAGCGAAGCAGGTTCCGTGTTTCTTTTTTTCCAAAATTCGATCAACTAGGCCCGGAATTAGTTGGGGAGGAGGGCTCTTCCTAGCCCCCCCCCTCCCACCACCCATAGCTCTGTCCGACGGAGAATTGCTGCCATAGACGAATGGGGTTTATATACAGGATTTTTATGCTGCGTGATATGCACACAGTAAATGTTGAAATACGTTAGTGGAATGCCACCAGCAAATTTATTGTTTCTTGAGAAGCTCACCTCAAACACCCCTCAAAAAAATTCTGTAAATGTTTAGAATTATCAACAATCTCACACAATCTTGTAACTTTTTTTGACTTATTTGTGACTTATTTCATCTGGCACTGTATGCCTGAATATTCATTAAGTACATTTCAGCAGAAAAAAATATCACTGTTTTCATTTCATCTCGTTTCCCTCATAGATGAAAGTTCAGGGTCTTCCGGGAGAAAACAATCATATATGCTTGCCATTTAGAGCACGTGAGTACTTTTTGAAGGCTTAATTTCACAGAAAGTAAAGGAATAACAATAGCCAAATGAAACATGTAACATCAGGCTAGGGTCCTGCGAAGCTTCGAGATTCGATTCGATTTCGAATCTTAACTTGGTATTCGGTTCGATTCGAAATCGGCTGTCCGATTCGTTTTCCTTCGAATCTTTTCACTGGAATTTCGCGCGGTATCAGCCATCTTAGTCGTCTCACAAAACGTATAGCTGAGCAAGAAATTGTACATAAATAATGTTGAAAATAAAGAGTAAATGTAACTTCCGCCATATTAATATATACAGATTATCATGATAATGTGCATGTCCTGTGATTTGTATCAGATTCGCGGTGGTGTCCAGAATGGGATCTCAACGAGCCGGCTTTGCCGCAGTGTACAAAAAAATCCCATTTTTGGACACTACCATGCGCATTCCATTTTCACTAGTTACTGAGCAAATTTAACCCTTCACCTAACATAAAAAGCAGACGACACTTGCAAAAAAAATTCTTGGATAACTAATTTTTTTTTCCATTTTTTGTCTCAGAAACATAGGTTATGACCCCTCGGTGGAACGAGCTCAACGAGCTCGTTCCAACGAGGGGTCATAACCTATGTTTTTGAGACAAAAAATGAAAAAATAATGAAAATTAATTGTCGATTTTTGAGAATAGCGCTGGCCGCTTTTGGCCGTTACGCTGGGTAAAGGGTTAAATTCCCCAAGCAATATCGACGGTTGCTAGCGGCTAGCCCAGTGCAGTGCCTAGTACAGAATTCTCGTTTTTAAACAAATATCCTTACTGCGAAATATTCCAACTACATAATAATGTCACGCCTTCGACGAAGGCTTGCCTTGATGAGGTGGTTGGAATATTTTATCAGTCGGGACTTCAAGACGCCTGTATTCGATTCGATTTCGAATAACAGACTCGATTCGAGATTCGATTCGAATTGAAAATATGTGATTCGCAGGACCTTATGTCAGGCTGAGTGGGCGTGAACCAGTTTTAGGGGATTTCTGGCTTGAATAGATAAAAGATCAATATTTTCCAGGAAAAGTATGGGGACTAGTTGATCTCCAGTCCCCCTACCCCATCCCCCCGGCTATGCGCTACTCCCTTATCGGGAATCCTAAATTCAATCCTGCGATCAACCAACCAATTTGTTAGGAACGGCTTTATTGTTTGAGAACGCTCTGCCAGATATTTCAATATTTTTCTCCTTTTCACTGTAGAAATAAGTGGCCGAAAGTGGAAACTCTTGTGGTTGTGTGACCCCGAGACCGCATGGAAAGTCCTGTAAGTGGAGCAGTGCTTGTTTACTGTGTTAAATAATTCATGTTTTACTGGTAAAATAACCAACTAACCTCTACATGGGCTGGAAGTCTTCTAAATCGAGCAGCAAAATGGTATGAAAAGATAACTAAATGTGACTTCATAGTTGGGTTGAGGTCGGTCTCTATATAGCCATAAATGCTGAAAGTGATCTCATTCAGTAATAATTTAATTTTCTTTAACCCTTTGAAACCGAGCGGCCGCTTTTCCGGCCAGGAACATGATACGTCATACCGTCATTAAATAGGATGGTTGTTCAGTAAATGTGTGGGGTAGAGCAATCAATATTTTCAACGTGCAGCCCCGAGGCTGCACGTTGAAAATATTGATTGGTCTACCCCAAATCATGAATATGGACTCTTCTAATTGCTGTCATTGAACTGGCACGGAATACACCACCAGAGCTCGAAGGTTTAATGATATCGGGTTTAATTGCATGTGACTGGTCGAAGTGAGTTTTTCGTAAGTCGATGAATGTTTTTGCTTTGCACGTCCAATTGTCATATAAACAATTATGGGCGTGTTCAACTGAATTAAACCGTGATTGCTACCGGTGGACTGTTAGTTGGTATTTATGCGAGTTGTTCACAATGGTGTTTCTTTTCAGTATTCGAGACCGCGTGTGTTAGTCTTTGTTGAAAATAAGGTGCAACGCCACCGGTATCCCCTGCTTAGAAGTGGTTTACTAACCAGGAACCATAAAAATTGAAATTTTCCAAGTAGAAAAAAATCTAAAAATGCCCATCACTCTAGAAAAAAATGAATGGCCAAAACCTGGTACTTGTGAATATCCTTTCCCCCATGATGGCCCGTCAGCATACCAAAGATCATTCAAATCCGACATGCACTGAACGAGATACAGTGGTCTAAAATTGTTATGGACGGGCGAACGGACAGACCACATTGCAAGATCCCTCGCAAACATCGATAGTAGTGAATATCTTTTGCCCCATGATGGTCCATCAGCATACCAAAGATCATTCAAATTCGCCGTGCACTGACCGAGATACAGAGGTTTAAAGTTGTTACGGACAACTTTGCTAGATCCCCCGCAAGATAATAAAACTATCGTCTGCACAAACGTTAATATAACTGAAATGATCTAATTGATGAAGACTTCTGCCACGTAAGGCTACATTGTAATACAAGCAAACACTCTGAATTAAATTATAACAATTGAAATAAATTATCTGTCGCTTTATCCCTTTACCTCACATGAAAAGCAGACGACACTTGCAAAAAAAATATCTTGAATAACATTTTTTTTTCATTTTTTGTCTGAAAAACATAGGTTATGACCCCTCATTGGAACGAGCTCGACGAGCTCGTTCCAATGAGGGGTCATAACCTATGTTTTAGAGACAAAAAATGAAAAGATAATAAAAATTAATTGGTGATTTTTAGAATAGTGCTGACCGGTTTTGTCCGTTACGTTAGGTAAAGGGATATTCTAGTAGGAATGTGGGATGGGCGTGCTACGCACCTCATACAACTTAACACGCCCACCCCCACATTCTTACTCTGATAAAGCTATACAGATAAATCATTTTAAATTTTATATAAACAATATAGTGACACTGCAGCGAATTATTTCTCTCGACAAGAGACCTCAGATCTCATTCCTCAGTTAAGAACAGTTCCATGAGCCTATTGTTTTGTTTTATTTGACGACTGAACATTTTGAACGAATTGCCTCACGATAAAAGTAACTTCTTTAGTGGAGGGTTAGCCATAACATCATTGTGTGAAAACCGTCAATGAACTCAATGTCAAAACACAATACTGGGTGTGTTTTCTTGTCGATATATAATTGAATTAAATTATTGTTAACACCTTTTCCTAACAGAACCTGGGGCGAAAGTAACAATTTTTTATTCAAAAATAACCGTAAGAATTCATTTTCTGACTGTCCTTTTCACAAAGTTACATTCAAGTCTCCACTGAAACAAGTTCAAAGGTCTCACTCCAGAGAAAGCTCGTGGCTTGTTTTATTTGAGAGAAAAAAAAAATCTTAAATGAGACTTCCAAGGTTCTCTGTATTTTATTCGATGTGTTTGGTCAGTTTGTCGGGTATAGGAGGGGTAAAAGATAAGAACCTGTAAAGTCTGTTTGACTTCTTCCGAGATGGTAATATATACACTATTTCTATATTTACTTCCAAGGGATACGTTTCGGCACAAACGTGACGCCACACAAGACACCCGGCCACCCATCTTTGTTATCACTGTGGAAAGAACTTGCTATTGAAATAATTCAACATCCACCGTTTATTTAGCAAACCAACACGAGCTCTGTCGATCACAAATAGATACTTGATCTCCAAAAACAGTCTTCCGAGGTCAAAATACTATATTTAGCGTGAACATAAAGGAACGCCACGGACGTGACAACCGTTACTTATTCCTTCTTCCTTATTCGACATTCGTTATCAACCGATTTTATCGGTTGATAACGATTGTCGAATAGGGAAGTGGGAATAAGTAACGGTTGTCCCCCCCCCCCCCCCCCCCACACACACACACACAAACACCAAAGTCTCTGTTTTCATCTTCGGGTTGCTCTATAATTATGATTGTCTAAAAAGTGTGAATTTGTTGTTAGCACATTGAAGTCAGTTTTAATTTTATCATTTTCCCTTGTCGCCCCTTGTGGTAGCGTATTAGCGCATTGATATTTAATATTCTAAATTCATGTAAACTCTTGACTGTTTTAGCAATCTAGCAGCATATTAGTGCCATTACGGTTACGATTAGCCATTGTGCATAAGTATGTGACCTTAAACACCAATAAATAAATTAATAAATAAATATTAGTGCCATTGTAATTTTATATATTAAACTGTTATAACAGGTTAGTCAACTAAATACACTGCCAGATTGGTTAAACTCTTATAACAGTCTAGATAAACTGTTATAACAATTTGGAATATTAAATTTCAACGGCGTCAATTCGCTGCCGTATCCCTTTATATACCGTTAATTTGACAGATGAAGAATCCACTAAAACAGACTACCGGTGAACTGGGTACTGGTGGCTTTCCGGGCTACTTTGTTTCTCCTCCTTTGAACCAAATGCCTCCCTCTAGAAGTGTCTTTTCTGGAATCATAATTGTTCCAGTCTATAAGGCAGTTAGTACATGATCCAACTTGCTTTACCGAGTCGTCTGAAATGAAGTTTGAAATGAAGTTTATTTGCAGTATACGTTTACATGAAGTATAATAAACAACTTGCAGAAATGTACAGAAATAAATGTAAAACTGCATGGGAACAGCATAGCCCTGGGGGCTGTCTTCCTGCCATTCCCATATTAAAAGATAATTAGTCCTGACATCAAAATTGTAAACAATTTGCATCCTTACGGGATTCATGAGGGGAACGTTTAATACATAATTATTTAACCCCTAGCCCAGCGCAAACAGAACACTGTTTTCACAAGGAACACTCTTAGATAGGACTTCCATTTATTTTCTTATCAGTCCTTTGACTTTCAATTCTAGCCTCAGGGACAACGACATGGCACTCAGCGTAATGACTAAATGAGCTTACTCCAGTGATAAACCATGGGCCCTGTTCCGGAGGCAAGAACAGAAACGAATAGTTCCCACACAGTGCGATCTTTGCGAACAGTGCAGGCCAGACACGACTATCGCGCTAGGTAAGGGGCCAAAGTATTGGTGAAATTGCATTACAGTAATTGCTCAACAATTTAATGGTCTAATCATCAAAGCCTAGATTCTGGAGTGTTGAAATCTGATGTGGTGTGGAGATCCAGTGGAATGGAAGTACAATCTGGGCAGGAAGGGTTATTACAAGAGACATCTGAATGGTATGAATTTAGAGCCTTGTCTATTATCGCCTTCTTAAACTGGCATCTATTGAGACGCTGGACCGATGGTTCAGTGTCATTCCAAATCCGCGGGAAAGAATGGAACGGGAGTTCGGCCGAGAAGCAAGTTCTGGGTTTTCGTGTGCGTATATTGCCAGACTGTCTAGTATTCATGCCAGATGGGTTTGTATAAATTTCAAATGTGTTATCGAAGGACTCGGGTAGTTTATTATTAAACCAATCATGCATGAACAGGAGACTGTGTAGTGTATAAAGGTCTCTGAATTTTAGTATACCACAGCTTTTGAAAAGGGGATCGGTGTGTGAAGTATAAGATCGTTTCGTTATCGCTCGAATAGCTTTTTTTTGCAGACCAAGGATCCTATTTGTGGCTGTAGCGTGTCCCCACACTTGTATCCCATAAATTAAATGACTTTGGATCAGAGAGAAGTACAATAATCGTAGAGCTACTCGGGGGAGGAATTTCTTAGCCCGATTTATGGCAAAAGTAGCCCTGGCTATTTTCAAGCATACGGTGGAGATGTGTTGCTTGAATTTGAGATTTTCATCCATATGAATACCGAGAAACTTAAATGTCGTTTCCTCTTGATGGTTACCCACTAGTGTAATATTCGTATTATTCAATGATATGCTCTTGCCTATCGCACTATATGGATCATTTTGGGGGTGGAATATCATGAATTTGGTTTTAGAAGCGTTTAGAGCCAATGTATTCGCAGAGCACCACTCACTTATGCTATATAACTCAGAGTTTGTATTTTCTATAAGAGTATCGCCGCTATTGCCAGCTGCATGTGCTGTTGTGTCATCTGCGAACGACAAGACTTTTAACAAAGTCGATTTGCTGATGTCGTTAATATATAGTACAAATAAAATGGGCCGGAGGATAGAACCCTGGGGTACACCTGTGGTGATCTTTCTACTGTCAGATACCTCATTATGGAAAGAAACAGACTGGCTTCTTTCTGTTAGATAATCCTTAAACCAGGAATTAGCTAACCCTCTAACGCCATAATATTCCAGTTTCTTTAGAAGAATGTTATGGTCAATGCTATCGAAAGCTTTCGCAAAATCTAGGAAAATCGAAAGAGTGCAATCTTTCGTTGTTTTATCGTTTGCTTCAGCAACATTATTTATTAGGTGAAGTATAGGATGTATGGTTGAATGATGCTTTCTAAACCCAAATTGATACTGGTATACAGTCTTTTGGTCATCTAAGAAACTGGATATGCGAGAATACATACATTTTTCAAGTACTTTTGAGAATGCCGGAAGAATACTAATGGGTCGGTAGTTATTGAATACATGGGGGTCGCCGGATTTGAAAATAGGTATAATTTTGGCTATCTTCATTTTATTTGGCACTATACCAGTAGAGAACGAGAGGTTAATTATGTGAGTTAGCGGATTAGCCACCTCGAAGATGATTTCTTTTAAAAGCTTAGTCGACAAGTTATCACCATCTTTAGTTGCCTTTCCGCGAATGCTATTAACACAGAGAATTACTTCCTGTACGTTTGTGGGCGATATGAAGAAAGATTCCGCATTGATGTTGCCAATGTAGTCCGAGAAATGACGGTTTGATGAAGGTATTTCGTCACTGATTGATTTACCTATGCTTGCAAAAAAGGTATTAAATCTATCGGCAATCAGTCTAGGGTCGGTTAGTTCGTCATTGTCAGCATGAAAGGAAGACGGCAGTGTGGCGGTTTGTTCAGTTTTGCTGATTGCTTTACGCAAAATTTCCCAGGTTTTTTTAATGTTTTTTTTATTTGACAGTAGGGTATCGGTGTAATAATCAGATTTACTTGTTCTTTTAAGTCGGTTGAAAATCCGGCAATAGTCTTTGTGTTCAGTGATGATTCGGGGGGTTGGGGATTTTATCTTTCTAGCATACAGTTTATTTTTGTTCAAAGAGGATTGTAAGAGGCCACGTGTCATCCATGGTTCACGCTTTATGTACTTCTGTGGCGTTGATCTCACTTCCAGTGGGAACGCTCTGTCGAAGAGACAATAAAATTTATCGAGGAAAAGATCATACGCTCCATTCGGACATTCTATACTAAGAACGTCCGAAAAGTCGCATTCCGATAAAAGCTGCTTAAATTGATTAATATTTGTCCTTTTGAACACGCGTTTCATGGTTTGAGTTGAGTGAACAGGGCAGTTGCTTTTGTTCTCGTAATAAAATGTTGCGAAGTGGTCGCTAACATCAGTAATTACAATTCCTGATTCGTATGGGGTAGGGTTGTTGCTGAATATATGATCGATTAGTGTTGCGGAAGTGTCCGTTATTCTCGTTGGCCTTGTGATAACTGGCATGAATCCTGCACTGAACAGAGAATCTATATAAGAATTGGTCTTTGTATGAGTGTTGAAATTTAGGAGATCAATATTAAAGTCGCCCATGAGATAAGCCCTTTTATTTTCGGCGTTTATTACATCCAATAGTCGAGTTAATTCGGTTAGAAAAAGGTCGAGATCTGCTTTTGGTGCAGTATTAGGTCTATAGATGGAACCAATTATACATTTATTTTTGCCAGTGATTTCTATGAATAATGATTCAAAGACATGAGGGATAAAGACTGAGAGATCACTGCGTATTTTGAAGGACAAATTATCTTTTACAAATAAACCAACACCACCTCTTCCATCATCACTGTCGGGTCGTGTGTTGCAAATAAGAGGGTGATAGCCTTCAAGTTCGTGGCAGAGAGCTTTGGGGGTTAAATATTTCAGTCAGACCTATTACGTCAAAAAAGTTTCTATCCGACTGGAGATCGCACAATAAATTACGGAGATTTTCGAAATTCGCATTTAGACTACGGCAGTTTATATTGAAGAGGGAGAGAGATTTACTTTGGCCCGATATATTATCTTGGAATTGCTCGGGTGTATAGTACTTGCACAGTTTGTTATCCATAGCAAAAGGGTGGGTCATGTCCTCGCTGTCTTCGGAGAGTGTACCATTGAATTTGGAGATAAAATCATAAATATCCTCATTCTGGATCTCATCAAGTGTAGCATTGTTAGCCATGTTGGTCAAACAGATCATCGAAAGCACATTTATGTGGGTCCTTTTTAGAGGTATGAACAATCAATTTATGGATTAGACCAGGCATGATTATTAATAAGAAAAAATTGTATTGTACGTGGAAGAGCATTTTGATGTCAGGAACGTGAGACAGATATATACACATGATAAACAATTATTATACAGATTCTGGAAAAAGCTCCTTCCTTTTCCGGGAAATGAAGTCAAAGAAATTGTACATTCGTGTGACTTCTAGGCTGAAACGAGTACAACATTTATATATATGTAAGAAACTGGACTTTTCGTCCAAGTAGCTGGGCGGAAGTTTATGGTTACAAGATTCAAATCATTCAGACACAAACACATAAGTATCATAAGTGGGGATTTTTTAAAAGACGCGATCTATCTCTACTATTATACTGTATGTTCTGTAGTCTGATGATTGCTTTCCAATTTCGTATAAAAATTATAGTAAGGCGAAATTCACAAAGAGCATTAACTCAATTTGCGACAATTCACGATGATTATTATCAAAATCTTATCAAAATCAGCGTTAATACAAGGCTGTTTTATCAAATTTTATTAAAGTCCGATGTCATGCACTGTTCGAATAATCATATGGACATTCACCCAGTCATTGCTATCCAAAGCCGCCTTCGGCATTTTGCAGAATGCAACTATAGATACCAATAACCAAGTAAATGTCCATACTTTACATAAAGATAAAAAAAAAAAGATATCAAATTTTGTTTAGATCCGAGTCTACTTTTCGTGAAGTTTGGCATAACAAGACACTGCCTCGATGATAGACCTTTTTGTGATCAGTAACATGGTCAACGTTCAACAGTGTGAGGTCCTAGGACCATTTATATTCCAGATATGATCCGCTACCATTGTCCAATTTTCAACGAAGTCGAATTTGAGAAACCGCCACATCTTACTTTTAAGAAGCGTATATGGCCGCATTCACAGGGCAATTATGATGCATTGAATGATGCTTGCACAAATGAAGAATGGACGGAATGGTTTCGCGCGCCGAAGGCGCGCAAGGACGGTTTTGGGGAGCAAACCTCTTTCGACCCTCAGTGACTGTATGTGGGTAGTTTTCACATGTGTAGGCGTGTTGAAGGGGGAAAAGGTTCAGGTACTCGGCAGGTGTCTCTGGTTGCGGCGTGATGGCTTCGTTGACATATCTCGGGTGAACCCTAGGATGAGGACCAGTGTGGGAGGTTGGGTCCTCTCACAAAGGTACTACCTTTCCCCGAGGGTGCAGTGGTTCTAGGTTTTCAGGCAAGTAAAGTCTGCCACTTCGAGGGTGATTTTGAGTGATGGCCATCACTGGCAGGTATAATCTGCCTCAGACTGTCTCTGTTTGGTTGGATTCTTTGAAAGAAAACAACAACCACCCCTTTCGGGGACCACCAGAAAGAAGACCCGAACTTCTCTGGTTCGGGGACAGGCCTGCATTGTAATCCTATTGGGTTGGGACAAAAGATGCGCAATGCGCTTACAAAAAGGGGCAGAGGCGGGACGCAGGACCAACGCTCGCCTCCCTTAAAGTGGTCGACCACTTTTGGGGATGGAGTGGAGGATGTTCAGGGACCATGGGGGTTATTGTTTCCATAACGGTTATAGTGTCCATAGCGGTTATTGGGGTGCTGGTCAGAAAGTATCTTCTGTGTACCTGCTTAAAAGAAGAAGGCAGAATTAGTTTTCATTAGAATATGTAGGATATAAAAAGATAAAAATAGCACATTTTGTTTAATTTATGATCTAATCTTTAGCTGAGTCGGTGAAGGCAGCCCTTTCTGGTAGAAGGCCACAGTAAGCTGTTAATCTGCCTTTTAGCTCTTCTTCTGAGGCCGAGAGTGAGTTTGCAGCGGGGGGGGGGGGGGGGGGGGGGTAACAGGTTTAGCACATGTAAACCACACCCGAGGGTGTTTCTTTCCTGTTGTACCCTTCGCTGGTTGCGACCTTATTTGGGTTAGTTTGAGTTTATTGACGGTGCCGGGGATCGCGAGCGTTTTATGTGGGCTGAGCTTCCGCGGCTGTGAAGAATGGGACTCATTGTATGTTATTATATACTTTATAAATAACCGCATTTCAATTGGCTGGAACTTTTACACGTGCCTGGCACTCAAAAATCTATGTACACCTGTTTTCCAGTGAAAATTAACTTTTTAAATAAAGCTTTTGGAAATCGCCTCTCTAGTTCTATTCCTATCGACGTAATCTCTATAACATTGTTTATTTTCATGCTATTTTGCAGATGCTAACCATTTTATTGTTAAATAAAAGTATTTGTGGTTGATAGAATAGAACTTTTAATTGAAGATTGTTTCTTGAGGATGGTGTATATAATAAAACAGTTATGGACTTTTGTTGTGGTTAATATGATATGATATGAACCTAAACAACTTATATTGACCTCGTTTGTCAATATAAGTTTTTTAGGTTGATATCACATCATATTCACCACCACAAAAATCCATAATTGTATAATAACCTATGCCTTAATACCGTAGTGTCTAACTTCACGAATAAACTACTCGACATTGCACCCAAATATATACCGAACAAACTTGTTACTTCCAGGCCCCATCAGCCGAAATGAAGACCATGAGATAAGATGTTTGACAAAGAAAACGCTTAGATCGAATAGCCAAACGCACAAACAATCCGCATGCCTGGGCAAAATATAAACTTAAGTGCAATGAAGTTGTAACAGCTGTAGGAAAGGTCAGAGCTTCATTCACATCCGGGGCGGCCGAACCGGGGGGGGGGGGGACACAGGGGGTACGTGCTCCCCTCCCCCCCCACACACTTTTTCACCAATTATAAATACGCGAACGGCATTTACCGACATTAAATACACCTCTCCTACGGTCACTACACATCACATATACATATATGATCACATTGATTTTCAGGATTTTATTGAATACAAATAGAAAGCTCCAAATGGGCCTCAGGGCTGCATGTTGAAAATATTACTTGGTCCTTCCACAAATAATGAATATGGCCTCTTCCAACTGCTTCCATTGAATTGATATGGAAGATGACACCAGTGTTCTAAGGTTAAGTAAAAACAAAACAAAATAAATACGCTGAGGTTAGTGCCTTAAATAGACTGGGTTCTGGTGTGAAGGGTAACATATATAAATTTATACTACTATATAAATTTATGTATTTTGCATGAATACATCGCCCCTCAAGGAAAGTAAATACTCACCATGTGAGCCACTCTCGGTATTATTTAACATATTGCTGAATAACTCATATTTCCCTTCGTTGTGAAAAAAAACGTAATGTCTCCGCTATTCTGAAGAACGAACCCTCAAATTTAATTATCTCAAAATCTCATTGCTCAACTGTGTTGGTAAAGTATTTGAAAAATGTGTTTTTAACGTTCGTGGTAGTTCTTGAACGAATCAAGTTCCCGGGGGCGCTGTGGCTCAGTAGGTAGAGGTGCAGGCTGCAAACCGAGAGGTCCTCGGTTCGAATCCCACCTGCGGCAACCGCGTTGTGTCCTTGGGCAAGACACTTCACCCCCATTGCCCATGTGGGGGCACGATGACGCCGTGTACTAAGGCGTACTGCACGTCGATGGTACGCATGTCTTCAACCAATCTAACCCTGCCTGTGCTGCAGTGTGGAGTTACGATGTTGGGGAGCTGGCAGCTGCTCGTCGTTGCTCGGTGGTTCTCTCCGGGTACTCCGGCTTCCTCCACCCGTAAAACAGTCACGGTCATGATTAGCCATTGTGCATAAATATGTGACCTTAAACATCAATAAATAAATAATAAATCAAGTTCCCTCAGTCAATATCTATCTGGCTTCAGGGCAAGTTACTTAACTGTCCTGCAACCGACTAATATATATGATAAATTTTGCCGAGCGCTTGATGAAGGTAAAAAAGTAAGGGTGGTCAGTATTTATGGGTAGACCAATTAATATTTTCAACGTGCAGCCTTGGGGCTGCGCGTTGAAAATATTCTTTGGTCAACCACAAACATGCACTTAGCACCCATCCTATTTAATGGAATTATGACGTATTATGTTCCTGGATGTAAAAGCGACCGCTCGTTTTTAAAGGGTTAAGTTTTGGTGAACTGCAATACTTGTGTTATATAGCTAAATACACTACATTTTTTTAGATTGGAGAGATTCCGGCACTGCCGTATCGTGTTTCAGGCCATGTCCTGTACAACTAAGGCTCCACATGCCATCTTCCCCAGCACATGTAGGCCCTAACAGGCAGCGAACAGCCAATGTTTTTGTATGGTATTCTAAGGTATTGGATTTTGTGTTCAAGCTGGCTTTATTTCTTTTCCTTATCTCTTTTTATCCTCTTTTTTAATTTCTTCTTTCTTTTTCCTACAAGGCAAATTTAAACAATATTCTCACTGAATTGCTTTCTTCCTATTCGGATCGAGCCAACGTTAGTTCCAACCACCCCCCCCCCCCCCCCACCACCACCACTCCCCCCCCCCCCCCCATTCTCCCATTCAGTGGAGATTTTGTAACTCCGCGCTCACGATGTGTTGTGTGAAATGTATTGTCTCAAATCTATATCCACTCGTCTGCCCGTGAATTAACATACCCTCGTTTCTGTCGAATGCTTGTGAGTTGGGAGCAGTGTCTTGTTTCAGTGAGCGATAACTGGTGATTGGTTTTTGGTTGGGGGATTGCATACTAAATTTCATTTCCTCCATAGTGACGATGCATGAACCTAGATACTTATCCTAACCATCTTCTTGTGTTAACATATTTACGAGGTGGGAGACGACCCAAATAAGCTCTAAGCTTTCTGTCGAATCCCTCCTTCAAAATGTATTTTCCATATTGTCATGCTGGATATTTTAGTATCATATAAAGTTATGTGGAAGTTCTCCACTTTGTATGCACAAAATGTAATTTGTTCCAATAAATATTGTTCAACTGGTTGAAAACAAAAACGAATATATCTTTCTCAAAAACCCAAGCGTTCATCCAAGCTAGTTGACCGCTTCAATTGAGTCATTATATTCTCGACTAGGCTCTCTCTTGCACTAGACGAGACGTTCTATAAATGTCATACCCCTCACCCTTTAACTTGCCATTCAAGAACTTTCGTAGAGAAAGTCAACAGTGTCCAACCCTATGTATTCCCTGAGTCGAGACCCTATTACGTACTTGGCTGCCTATTTCAACAACTTACATTTCAACTGTAAATAGTGTAAACCCCTATGCATTTGTGAACCAATCTATATATCTTGTAGCCGCATCTATGTATTGTTTTTCTGTTGTATTTATGGAGAGGAGTTAACATAAGTTGTAGAACTTGTACTCCAATCCTTTTTGCAAATTTATGGCAAATAAAATATGTTTAAACTAACTGGTTGAGTGCTGAAAGCCCATATATGGGCTTCACTCAGAAGTGTGGGTGCTGCAACTCAAAGTCTTCAAACTCTGTGGATGTCCTTCATATTATCTTTGACTCTTAACCCTTTACCTAACGTAACGGCCAAAACCGGTCAGCGCTATTCTCAAAAATCGCCTATTAATTTTCATTATTTTTTTTCATTTTTTTGTCTCAAAAACATAGGTTATGACCCCTCGTTGGAACGAGCTCGTCGAGCTCGTTCCAACGAGGGGTCATAACTTATGTTTTTGAGACAAAAAATGAAAAAAATTAGTTAATCAAGAATTATTTTTGCAAGTGTCGTCTGCTTTTCAGGTTAGGTAAAGGGTTAATTATATAGTTTGTGTGGATTTTCCTTGTAACAATTTATGGAGGTACTCTCCCATAAACTGTAACAAGGTAAAGACTGGTGAACAAATTTTGACAGCCCAAAATAATATTCAGCACTCTACCAGTTAAGCTAAACGTGATAAAGCATTCGTGAAAGTTCACATATTCCGTTTGCTGAGAAAAAGCTAGTGACGACAAACTATGACATTAATGTTATATTCAACCCTTTACCAAACTCAACCGGTGAATAAAAAAAAATCTGGAATTATCAAAAAGATCCATTTTTTGCCTCCAAAACACGAGCTCGTTCCAACAAGGCACTATAAGCTATGTTTTGGAAGTAACAATTGAAAAAATAATAAAATTTTACCTGCATTGTTTGTGGCTAGCACTGGCTGGATATGGCCGTTACCTTAGCCGAAGTTAATTAGGATTTTGTCTTTGACGAAATTAGGTGAGCTGTACTGTACTCGAGAATTAAGTACTACCGCGCTTCGAACTGTGGGCATGACATGTACAATGGAAACCAATATCGCCCTTTGAGTGTTTAAATTCTTCATAAATATTGTCGACCGCTCCACTCCCCGTAAGGAGCGGTAGATTGTTGGACTTCTATGCTGAAGGTCCCCAGTTCGATCCCCGCCCGGGACGACCCACGTTGTGTCCTTGGGCAAGGCACTTCATCCCGATTGCCTACATGGGGCACGATGACGCCGTGTACTAAGGCGTACTGCACGTCGATGGTGCACATGTCTTCAACCGCTGTAACCCTGCTTGAGCGGAGCTTGAACAGAGTTAGAATGTTGATGAGCTGACAGTTGCTCGTCTGTGCTCGGTGGTTCTCTCCGGCTTCCTCCACCCGTAAAAATTTCACGGTCACGATTAGCTATTGTGCATAAGTCTGTGACTTTAAACCCCAATAAATAAATAAAATCCACCCCCGTCTTGTCGATACGGATTCACCTTACTCTGTACTAAAATAGCACAGTTCGTTCATATTACACATCTTTGGAGGAACGTTCATTCCCCACCCAGTAAACAACATACTTCGATCGTTAAATCTTTTTTGTCACACGAGAGTTATTTGCCCTCCGACTGTGTACGTTTCGCAAAAGCAATAACGAGGGATAAATGGGTGTAATTACTTTTTAGCTTTTACCATAAAATATATTTTATCATTGTCTGACAAAGTAAACAAAAAGCATATCTGTGTTTTAAACTGAACAAGCACAGACATAAAATATATTATTTTATATCTCACGCGATTTCTATTAAACTTTGAAAAAGGATGGCCATTTTTCAACCAGAGTTTTTTCTGTCTCTGTTCTCAATTTATCTTTGATACGACTATTTTCAAAGTGTTCTAGGCGTGACTTGCAATATTTAGCAGTAAAAGGAATCAAGTCGGAAGAAAGTTTTATTTTCGCTTGAAGGCACTAAACTGTAAATTGTTATAATACATTACGTGTGAAAATAATAATTGCCATGCAATATTTCATTAAACAAAGCACTATTACAAGCTACAGATGGGGCTTGTTTGTTTACCCAGGGCCTACTACTATAAAACTTTTACAATTGTATTTTCTAGAATCGTGTTTTGTACCTGTTTCTATAACTGACTAAAATGAATCATTAACATTTTAAAAGATGTGGCAAATTGCCACATCTTTGAAAATACTAATGGTTCATTTTAAACCTTTTAAATTCGAAACTAGAAAATACAATCTTAGAAAATACAATTGTAAAAGTTTTATAGTATTGGCTCCACGTCTGTACACATAAGAAGAACACTCTTTCGTTGGCCAAATGTTTGCCTTTAAAGACGATCCGCAGAATTTGCAGGTTTTCAATTTGTTTACCACATCGTGTCATCATGCTGCATGTTGGCGGTACCAAATGGGTGGGGGTGGAGGATGTACGTGCCTCGTGATCCTCCCGTTTCTACTACTCTTAACAGCAGTTTTTCTAAGTCCTTCAATTTATCTAATCTAACAGAAGAAATGCGTATATTCTTGGTGCATTGGCCGACCCCATCAACGTTCTATTAGAGTACCACATGCCTCGGTTCACTACACTGTCGTCCTTTCCTTCATGTATCAGTAGGGACGGGAAGAATAGAGACAGCGCTAAGCTCCACCCCCTTAACACACACACTGTCAGTGGTCTAATATATGCATCTCGGAAATTTATACCACGTAATAGTGGCTCGATCACAAAAACTTGAAAAAAAATAATAAAATAAAAAAGTTAAAAGATTCCCCCATGAGCCTTCATTTTATGGTTCCTTCGACTCGTTCGGTCATATTATTCCATACTGGACTTCCTCCTCCCACGTAAATGTTGACCACATGACTTTTGTAATTCTTACCCGCCACTGAATTCTAATTACCATCCGTCGGCCGTTTTACAGTTATCCTTTTATGTGGAATTTGGAATCCCGGACTTATCTCCTCCTGAAAATCGACTTTCGATAAAGTTATCTCCCCTGAAATGGGTAAATTGTCGAGGAAAGTCAAATTATGAAGCATGTAATTGTAGAAAACACATTTGACATCAGTAGAAAATAAAGCGAAGTTTCCTTTTATTACTTTTAATAAACTAAAACAACAGACAGCTCTCGGAGCTCTCGGAGCTGTGTGTTTTCGTTTAGTAAAAGTTAAAAAAGGAAACTTTGCTTTTATGGCAAGCAAATTAGAAGCACCTAAGTAACCATCCACTTTGACTCTTCCTTTAGCGAATGTATTTTTACAATAAATTGCAAAAAAATTAGCAAATCTTATCTCCTAGACCTTTATATTAATGGAAGAGATAGTGTTTGTATTATACGTCACTATGCGTATACTGTTGATGTAATGAACAGAATAGAAGTTACAGAACATCAAAAGATAGTGAAAGGTTTGTTTTCTTACTTTTAAGTGGGTTTAAACAGAGAATAACAGTCAAACATTCAAATTGATTGGGGAAAAGGGGTAAAAAGCCAGCTTCTTTATTTTTATACAATACTCTACAGGAAAATGCCTGAAGTTTGTTAGATGATGCGCACATCTATGATACAACATCGCTAACATTTCGAAATTTCAATTTTTATAGTTCAATAGTTCAGTTTATAGTTAAATGCATTACACCATAATGTTAGTTGCACAATACAAACATAACAAATAAGAAGACACAATAAACATGATGTATAATATAAAGTACTAATGACTTTTTCTATTCTCGTTGGTTTCTCAGATCCGCCTGGTTTTCACCCAGACGATCCCAAAGCATCATAAGACGAGTCATTGGTTCCCTTTGACACCACCCGAGGCTTTCAAGTAATGGGTCTTTTTTATATGAAATTCCCATATCCTTATTGTTAACCCTTTGTCCAACGTAACGGTCAAAACCGACCAGCGCTATCTTCAAAAATCGCCAATTAATTCTCATTTTTTGTCTTAAAAACATAGGTTATGACCGCTCTTTGGAACGAGCTCGTTGAGCTCGTTCCAAAGAGGAGTCATAGCCTATGTTTTTGAGACAAAAAATGAAAAAAAATAGTTATTAAAAAAGTTTGTTTGCAAGTGTCGTCTGCTTTTCATGTTAGGACAAGGGTTAAATTCACTGACAAATTGACAAACTTCAGCCTGTAAATCTCTTCCAATGACGAAAATTAGTTGTTTTTACTCATCTTTGTATTTCATTATTGTCATGTTTCCCTTTTATCGTTTTCTCGCCACGATATAGCCTTAGCTGCTGATGTGGCGTTAAGCACCAATAAATAAATAAATAATCATGAAAATTGTCAGCTATCGGGGCAGGTTTATAGACATAGACGCTCAACTAAATTTGAGACAAGTAATAACAATCATTTCCTTCAATTTCTTGGGCCATTCCCGGCATTGCTGGTATTTGTTTTCTCTCTGCACAAATTGGTTGATATGATAAGAATCGTCTGTTCCATGTTTATCGAATGAAAAAGATAGTGACGCAACAATAATTGATCAAGTCTCTCTCGGGCACGAAACAGTCTAGCTCCGACAAAACTTCTCTGAACTGACAGATCGTATCAAGGTAAACGAACACGGTTGCAATACGCTGGAACGAGTTATCGAACACCCACGGGGGCTGTGGCTATTTAATAGCATTATCAGTGAAATGAGCTATTTGCCATCCGATGGCATTTTACGAGAGACTGGAGTTGCTTTTAAGGTAACTAATGACTCGCGCTATCATGATTTTTGGTCGGATAAATGAACTAGGCCGAATCGGACCATGGTTGAACCCATCCGGAGTTTACAGTTCCTTTGGGTCCATTCCGGGCTCTCAAAATATGATTTTTATTGAAATCTGAGCATAAATAGGACTTTTCTTATTTTCTATCCCGCGTGACACCAGGATGTTCTGAACCAGGGTTTGACCTGGCCTGCTTTTCATCCAGACCAGACCAAAACATGATAACGCGAGTCATTGGTTGCCTTTAACACAACCCAAAGCTCTCAAGTAATGTTTTTTCTTTCACTGAAATCTGGGCCCAAAATCGGAATTTTCTTATTTGCCATACCCATTGAATGCCCGATGTGTTCAACCGGGGTCCGATTCGGAGTGGTTTTCACGCAAAAGCGCCAAAATCACGAGGTCCATTGGCTGAAACATTGCTTGTCGTTCGTATGTTTTTTCATAGACGAGGAGTTTTCAATCCGGGTGGTAATTCTACTCTACGAGCACTCGTATCGTAAAACGAAAGTAATTATTTTTAAAAAGTAATAATAAACGAACGCCTCGAATCTGTTTCGTTTTTTTGTTGTCTTAATGGAGTTTATTGAGTTAACTTTTCAAGTTCGTATCGACGGTCAACTTCAGGAACACTGTCGCAAAATTTTATCTCCTGTCCCACCATGTCAGTAAATTTTGAGATTCTAGATTCCGGCCACCTACTTTAACCCTTTAACCAACGTAACGGCCAAAACTGACCAGCGCTATTCTCAAAAATCGCCAATTACTTTTAATTATTTTTCTCATTTTTTGTCTCCAAAACAAAGGTTATGACCCCTAGTTGGAACGAGCTCGACGAGCTCGTTCAAACTAGGGGTCATAACCTATGTTTTTGAGATAAAAAATGAAAAAAAATTAGTTATTCAAGAATATTTTTGAAAGTGTCGTCTGCTTTTCATGTTAGGTAAGGGTTAAATAATAGTAAATGGCAGATCAACGGATTTTGTAAAGTAAAACAACCTCTATTTTCAACCCGCTGACTGAAGGCTAAACATTTAACAAAAAAATTATCTAGAATTGTTGATAAAATCATTTCGATGTTACGGGTTTACTAGCGCCCGAAAGGGCGAACTGCTTGGCCCGCCAGCCTTTCGAGGATACTCGCTGTACGTTCAGACCTGGCCAGCGCCATCAGCGTTATTTTCTTGTAGAAGGCACTCGCCATGCATTTGATCACGAGGAATCGCGGCGGCAAACTGTGTGCTTCAAGACATGTTTCTGTATGGCTAGCACTCGCGAAAGTATGAAATTAGTTGTCGCTCCTCGGTGGTTATCTTCGATTATTTCATCTGCCTCCATCCGCGAAACCGCCTAACCAAATACTAAACGGTTTGTTTATGCTTTTTCTCATGAACTGAGAATATATACCATATTAAAATTCCTTCCACCGCAAAATTAACCTCAATCTACCCTCGACAATCCACCCTCGACCCTCGTCGAAATGTATCTGGAAATATCTGTTCGTTAAAACTTTCTTCAAAGGAAAGGGTTTTTTCATCAAGTGAAGAAACCCGCGTCCGCATTCTCGCGCAAGATTTTCAATTAAATGAGAAGTTGTACCCGTTAACCTGTTCACACAGATATTTAAGCGGGTTAAACAGATATATTGACAAAATACTTATCAAATATCATTACATTAATCAGAATGAACTCCCTAACACCACCTTATAATAACGAATACGCCTTACGCGTGGGTGAAAGAAAGACGAGAACAAAAAGGTTATCGTTTTCTCGTATAGACCGAGTGGACTGGTCCACAATGAAGCAGTACATTTTTATTCAAAGTGTTCTGTTATATTGTATTGTGATTCATATGCTATCATTTGCCTTGACCTACAATAACCCTTAAAACCCGAGACAGTTGCAATGGCCTAGCTACGATGAGGGGGCCTAGGGAGGCCTTGGATCCCCCAAATTATCGCTGCTCCCCCCCCCCCCCCCAAACCTTGGCCCAATGCAACTTTCACACAACAAAGAGCACCAAAATGGTCTCCAATATAGGGGCTACACACGCTAAAATGCTTCAGATTCGCTCTTAGAGCACTAAATTTTTCAAAATTTTCTCGGGGGTGTGGGGAGAAACTAATCCTAAAATCCTAACAAAAACCATCTGGTCGTTTCCCCTCCTCCCACTTCCCTTCAGGGAAGTGGGAGGAGTGGCAACGACCGGTGGGCTTTAGTTAGAACTAGGTGAGGCCTCCGAAACCCATCCACAACGGCCTTTCAAATATTATCTTTGCCCCCCCCCCCCACCCCTAAAATAGCTAGGGCAGCCCATATTATAGAATCCTGATTATATTGTATTCTGATTAATATGCTGATATTTGCTTTGACCTATAATAACCCTTAACCCTTCACCTAACATGAAAAGCAGACGACACTTGCAAAAAAAAAAAAAACCGAGCTCGTCCAAAATAACCTATGTTTTTGAGACAAAAAATAATGAAAATTAATTGGCGATTTTTGAGAATAGCGCTGGACGGTTTTAGCCGTTCCGTTGGGTAAAGGGTTAACATCCGGGACAGTTGTAAGAGGATTTTCTGTACGTCACATATGTTAGTATAGAGATTGGCTGAATGGCGGCAATTTCTAGCCAAATCGTCGCTGCCTGAAAGAGCAATCACACTTGAGTAGACCCACTATCAAACTAATCTGACGATTATCTGAAGGACTTCCCTCAGACTACATTGTTGAACAAGCACTTTGTGGCCATGCGGTTTGTCGAAAAGTGAATTAGAAACCACGAGATTACCCGCTCTGGAAATGTTTTTCAATTTAGTCAACACTCTCGGTAGATAATGCCCGACAACCCCACCCCCTCCCCCCCCCCCCCCACACACACACTTAACAGCGACGTGGAAGGTCCAATGTCAATAGTATTTTTAGATTTTTCATTTATCAGTTCAGTACATTCAGTATGTATGTTTAGAAACGTGAATATTCCTCATCTAAATAGGAATGCCAATCGGACAGTCTTCAGTCGGCCCGGTTCTACCTTCAGGGTATGGTCGGATCCCGGTGCACGTAGCCGGCGTGATATCACTTTGTGCAAATGTACTCGTGTCTAGTAAACGGGTTTAGAGGTGTTTTGACTGCATAACTGGATATATATGTATTTTTGTCTTTTCGGGTGGTATTACATGCCTTTTCGGGTGGTATTACACACCCGTTCAGTCAGAACTTGGCTCACGCGAACTTTTATCGCCGCATTTCATTTCTTTCGCCGTCTGTGTGTATTTTTCTTGTAGTGTCTGTGCCCTGAAGAAGGTCTTCAGCAGACCGAAAGATAGGTGAAAACTGTTTTGTTTTTTGTTGTTTTTTCCGAGTCCTGTGCTGTTTGAGCTTTATTCAGACGAATGTATATATATACGCTGCCCGTAGCAAAACTGTAGCTGTATATTGTCCGGATATCCGTTGAATTTCGTTGAAATGCCCGGAGAGGAGTGGCATAGATCACTGTTGTCGATGATTTCAAACTCATTAGTCCATGTCATAAGGAAGGGTTGAATACATTCTGGTAAGTTATTCAGGTCTTCTCATTGTTGGAACCACAAACCTTTCAGTATTTTAACTGGTAGAGTGCTGAATTATTTTTGGCCATCAACATTTGTTCACATGTCTTTGCCTTGTTACAATTTATGGGAGAGTGCCTACAGGCACTCTCCCATAATTTGTAACAAGACAAGTCCCTACAGACTAAATAATATCACTTCAAAGATAATACGAAACACATCCATTGAGTTTGAAGCCTTAAAGTTGCAGTGCCTTCACCTCAGAGTAAAGCCCAAATACCAGTTAATAACGTTCACACTTCTCTATATACACAGTGTGCGTAGCATCCAACAAATTTAGAATTTATGTTTGTTCCGTTTCGGGCGTTGAACGTTTGAAGTGACCAATTTATGTCCTTAAATGTATCCAAAACTTGCTAAGCCACGATGCTCAATGAATCACGCGGCTCCGATCACTATTCAATCTGTATAATGTGGTCTTTCGGAATCGGGTAATTTGAGCGAGATATCTCACATCCCCAAACACGACGTAATCACCTAAATTCCATCCTCAAAATTAACCAGTTATGTTAATGATGTTGAGTTAACTATGGACTCGGTAGGAGTCAGCTGAATCGGAAAATTTGGCAGTCCCGCTATAACAAAGCGGGTCAAAGCCTTCATTTATCGGAGGAAATGGGTTGTTCACAGAAACGTTTCTGAATGGAACAGAAGAGTGTATTGACATTCCAGTGCATGGGCCTCCATAGGAACGCCAAAAGGTTGTGCTAACTTTACGCGTTCGAGTTATTTTGTTTAACCCTCTAGATACTGGTGTTCGAATATCAAAATTACAGGCTGCAAATGTTTAACACAAGGCAAGTACAAATTTAACAAATTCAATCTTCTTTGACAGAACTCATTGAGCTCTGTCAAACAAGATTAAACTGGTTAAATTCTATGTTGCATCATGGAAAAAAATTGCTTCTTGAAATTTCACTATTTTAACATCACTGTGCAGAGGTTTAAGATGGATGAGTGATTGGCACTCTTGGGGTCAGTGTTCGCACATTTAGAGGTTATCACTTGGTTAGTTTCATAATGGCTGAGATATCAGCCCGGGATAACTTCATATAGCCTGAGACGCGAGGCCAAAGTATCAAATAATTGTCTTTTAACCCTTTACCTAACATGAAAAGCAGACGACACTTGTAAATAAAATTCTTGAATAATTATTTTTTTCATTTTTTGTCTCAAAAACATAGGTAATGACCCCTCATTGGAACGAGCTCGACGAGCTCGTTCCAAAGAGGGGCCATAACCAATGTTTTTGAAACAATGTTTTTGAAACAAAAAATGAAAATTAATTGGCGATTTTTGAGAACAGCGTTGATCGATTTTTGCCTTTAACATAACATAACATTTATTAGCATAAATATCCTACACTGGACAGTATGCGATAATCTACAAGTAACATGAACAGAAGTAGAGGTGCAGGCTGGAAGCCGAGAGGTCCTCGGTTCGAATCCCACCTGCGGCAACCGCGTTGTGTCCTTGGGCAAGACACTTCACCCCCCATTGCCCATGTGGTGGGCACTATGACGCCGTGTACTAAGGCGTACTGCACGTCGATGGTGCGCATGTCTTCAACCATTCTAACCCTGCCTGTGCTGCAGTGCGCAGTTACGATGTTGGGGAGCTGGCAGCTGCTCGCCGTTGCTCGGTGGTTCTCTCCGGGTACTCCGGCTTCCTCCACCCGTAAAACTGTCACGGTCATGATTAGCCATTGTGCATAAATATGTGACCTTAAACCTCAATAAATAAATAAATAACATGAACAGAAGTAGTTCTCAAAACATTACAATTTCATCCACCAATTTTCTATGATCAAAGTACTATATATGTTTTTATTAATTTGATACGCAAAAGATCGTGGAGATGTGAACTAGAATTTCCAACACACATCACTGAACATATCTTAATCGTCTGGCGAAAAAATCCCGGATCTCGCTGCAGATTTTATGGCATAAACTGGGGGTTCTATTTTCAAATATTAATTTGAATTTCTCAAATTTACTCAGATCACTAAAACCGTCGATCTCACTGTTGATCAGAACAAATAGTTCTGATTGAAGCTCTGAATAATGTGAACATTCCATAAGAAAATGGTATTCGTTTTCTATTTTCCCAGAGTTTGCTTCACAGTGAGTTCATATCCTGTCAATAACAGGCTTCGGCGGTTGATAATGTCGCCCTTTCTCAATAGCTAACTTATGATTGCTGATACGAAGCTTAGTGAAAATTTCCTGGTCTTCCGCCGAGTTCGTTTCCATTAAGTACGTTTCCATTGAATTTATTTATTTATTAGGGTTTAACGACACATTAACAGCCGGGGTCATATCGTGTCGGTGACAGTTTTACTGGCGGTGGAAGCCAGAGTACCCGGAGAGAACCACCGAGCAGCGACGAGCAGCTGTCAGCTCCCCAGCATCGTAACTCCGCACTGCAGCACAGACAGGGTTAGATTTGTTGAACACATGCGCACCATCGACGTGCAGTACGCCTTAGTACACGGCGTCATCGCGCCCCCGTCTGGACAATCGGGTTAAAGTGCCTTGCCCAAGGACACAACGCGGGAGTCCGAATCGATCGCTCAGATGGTCTCCCATCCAAGGACTAACCGGGCTCGACGTTGCTTAACTTCGGTGATCTGATGAGAACCGGTTACCGCAATTCCATTGAATAGTCATTTTTAAACAACCTGTAAGTTTTCTGTTTATTATCTCCATTCTTTTTGCAGTCCTCAAACATTGACTTCTTGAACGTGTTTACGTTGGTTAACCCTTTAGCTAACGAATCGCCCGCATCCGCCCGCGTAATGTGCAAACTGAGCAGTTGAAAAATTTAATTTTTCAAAATATTTCCACAAAACCATATCATGTGACCCTATCATTGGAACGAGCTCATTGAGCTCGTTCCAGTGAGGGGTCACATGATATGGTTCTGTTGAAATTGTTTGAAAAATTAAAAAAAATGATATTTAAAATAATAAATTTTGATATCGTCTGCGTTGGGTAAATGGTTAAAGGTTAAAGGGTTAAGAATGTACACGATTGCTAAAAAGATAGAATCGAATCGATATCTTAGACTCCAGCTCTGATGAAAATGTCCCGACTGAAAAAATTATTGGGATGGAGATTATACAAAGGGACCGGAATATGTAAAGGGCGGGGGGAATACCGATTTTTATGGCAACCGATCCCATGCGAGTAGTAAACGGACACAGAATCCCACGAGATAGATAAAGTTACAACGTTTCATTGCGATAGTTCAGACGAGCTCACGTGCCTATGGAGTCCCAAGATTATCCCAACGTGAATGCTGTGTTAGCCCAACCTGGCTGCCATAGAAACGAAAACTTATCACACACAAGTCTGGTAAATAAGAGTAAATTTATTGTGCATAAAATTAATGAAGACCAATGGCGTATAGCAATTGTTTCTGGTCAAGTGTTGTCTGCCTATTCAGGCAGACGACACTTGACCAGAAACAACTGCTTAGGTGGGGGGCGCGGTGGCTCAGTTGGTAGAGGTGCAGGCTGCAAGCCGAGAGGTCCTCGGTTCGAATCCCACCTGCGGCAACCGCGTTGTGTCCTTGGGCAAGACACTTCACCCCGATTGCCTGCATGGGGGCACGATGACGCTGTGTACTGAGGCGTACTGCACGTCGATGGTGCGCATGTCTTCAACCAATCTAACCCTGCTTGTGCTGCGGTGCAGAGTACAGAGTTACGATGTTGGAGAGCTGACAGCTGCTCGTCGTTGCTCGGTGGTTCTCTCCGGGTACTCCGGCTTCCTCCACCCGTAAAACTGTCACGGTCCCGATTAGCCATTGTGCATAAGTATGTGGCCTTAAACACCAATAAATAAATAAATAACTGCTTAGGTCATATAAATTTTCCCGACAGCGGTAACTGCGCTGTGTCCTTGAGCAAGACACTTAACCCAGGTTCCCCACGCGGGAGCAACGGGACGCTGTGTTCTAAGGCATTTGCACGTCGATGATGCATTCTGTTTGAATGAGTAAGTTGAGGATTCCGTCAGTTGCTCGACGCTTCTAGGTACCTCTCTCTTGGTACTCTGGCTTCTTCCTCCGGTAAAACTGTTCAATACGATGTAAACCTGTCTGTCGAAAGTGTCGATAGATGCCAACAGAACAAACAAAGAAACAAATTGAGGTAACAATCGTTTCTGGTGAAGTGTCGTCTGCATTTTCAGGCAGACGACACTTGACCCGAAACAATCGCTGAGGTTATACATCTTTCCAGCTCACTTTAAACCAAAACGTCAGTGTCAGGACACTTGCTGTACAAAATCGTAGATGAGTATAGCCTGGACTTCAGTCTTCTGGGTGTTAACCTTCCAATAGTTGGTTTGATATTTCCAGTAGAATGATATTTTACCAATCTCGATAAACTGTTTGTCGCTGCTATTATCCCATTGTGTTGATAGGTCTATTAAGTGTTCGTGTTAAGTAGTTATGAGATGATAGAGTCGTGTTGTATGAACTGTCGAAACATCACAGTTCAACAGGTTCATAACTGGTAAAGTGCTGGAAGCCCGTATTTATTTATTTATTGATGTTTAAGGTCACATATTTATGCACAATGGCTAATCATGACCGTGACAGTTTTACGGGTGGAGGAAGCCGGGGTACCCGGAGAGAACCACCGAGCAACGACGAGCAGCTGCCAGCTCCCCGACATCGTAACTCAGCACTGCATCACAGGCAGGGTTAGATTGGTTGAAGACATGCGTACCATCGACGTGCAGTACGCCTTAGTACACGGCGTCATCGTGCCCCCACGCGGGCAATCTAGATGAAGTGTCTTGCCCAAGGACACAACGCGGTTGCCGAAGGTGGGATTCGAACCGAGGACCTCTCGGCTTGCAGCCTGCACCTCTACCTACTGAGCCACCGCGCTCCCGCTGGAAGCCCATATTTGGGCTTTATTCTGAGGTAAAGGTACTACAACTTGAAGGCTTCATACTCGGTGGATGTGCTCCATATTATCTTTGAAGTGACATTATTTAGTCTGTAAGGACTTGTCTTGTTACAATTTATGGGAGAGTGCCCACAGGCACTCTCCCATAAATTGTAACAAGGCAAGGATATGTGAACAAATTCTGAAGCCCAAAAATAATTTAGCACTCTACCAGTTAATAAATATAGTGTACTCTTCATACTCTGTCTCTCTGTACAGTAACTGTTAGTCCGAAAAAATGGTATTAACTAGTACTTGACTCCCTGTTTAACTTTAAAGTTGTCTGTCTGTGTCCCTTTACTCCCTGTCTATCTATAAACTTGTCTGTCTGTTTATGCAGGTAGGGCCCACGTGCGTCGCGAAAATGATCGATTGGTGTGCGTGTGAGAGGTGGCAATGATGTTTTTTCCGAAATTAAGAAGTGTGTGTGTGTGGGGGGGGGGGGGGGGGGAGGGGGATGCTTATCACTTCAGCAATCATCGACGATCTGTCGGGGGTCTTCCCGGGAAAATTTTAAAGATTATTACTGAAGAATCGCATTGTCGTTGATTGTACGCAGTGCGTTTCGTCACCCCGATAGCATATGATCAGGGCAACTCGCCCTCTCTCAGTTTTATGAGAAAAAGGTTACGAACCAAAACAAACTTGCCTGGAACTACCAAGGATGTCATTTTGTGTATTTATGTCCGATCTATATATATTATTATTATTATTATTATATTATAGTTTGGAAAAAGAGGAACTTACCGATAACTAAAATGGCTTAGTGCAGCGTGCTTGCTGTGTTGAACACCGCGGGCACTCCTTGGTCTAGCTAGCCGTGCAGCGTGTTGGATATTCTTCAAGATCAAGCAATCCCAGGTTTTGCAATTTTGAGGAACGGCGTTCCTCCTCAGAAAAAGGTAGGGAGCGGCACTCTACCACGTTCCTCCTGGACTGCATCACTGGCGTGGGGTGGTAACCCAAATTTGTCCCGACAGTCAATCCTCAAGTCAAGTTCAGACTGATAAAATATTCCAACTACATCATCAAGGCATGTCTTCTTTGAAGACATGCCTTAATGACGTAGGTGGACAGAATTTTTTTTTTGTGGATTATAATACACGTAGTAGGCTTGACGCATGGGCTTCCCAGTTTCTTATTCAATTAGCAAGTACTGGATTCAAAATTAGCCAGACTGGGACCGAATTTGCCACCGGCCTCCATTTACATTAGACCGACTGCGTGTGTGACACAAGTCCGAGTAGCAACTCTAGTCCCGTGAGAAAGTACGTGATTACAAGCAAGAGCGAGTCGATATCTGAGGCTTCAATCCAGACGAAAATGTCCCGAATTGAAAATTATTGGGGTGGGGGTGTCATACCCCCTTAATCCCTACACTCCCATAATTACGACTATGGCTGAGCCGTCCGGACCCTGTCACGAGGACTACATCCCAGGTTTATTATTACGCCCAGCGAGATTTGTCTCGCGTGGGAACCCCGGGAAGTGGAACAGTGCTTGTTTACTGTGGTAACAAGCTTTGCTTTACTGGTAAAATAGGACCCAGTCAGCAATGTTTGGGGTGGAAATCACTGAAATGGGGAACATGGATATAAAGGATTGACTAAACTTGACTTTATCTCCATGTTGCGGTTACGGTTAGCCATTGTGCAGAAATGAATGACATTAAACACCTATAAATAAATAAATAAATAAATAAATAAATAAATAAATAAATAAATAAATAATGAGATTTGTGCGACTAATCACACTGCTTTGGACACAAATTTTTGTATTTAATAGGACATTCAGAGTTAACAGAAAACCACTAGTTTTACGTTGTGTGACATTGAGGATGGCGTTGAAAAAAAAATAATAGTTTCGTGTTAACCCTTTACCCAACGTAACTGCAAAAAACCGGCCGGCGCTATTCTCAAAAATCGCCGATTAATTTTCATTATTTTTTAAATTTTTTTTCTTAAAAACATAGGTTTATAGAGCTCGTTCCAATGAGGGGTCATAACCTATGTTTTCGAGACAAAAAATGAAAAAAAATTAGTTATTCAAGAATTTTGTTTGCAAGTGTCGTGTGCTTTTCATGTTAGGTAAAGGGTTAAGAGCAGTGTTAGGGTCAGGGTTGTCTTAGTGTCAGCAAAGGAAAGGGTGTGCTTTCAATTACTTGAATTGTTTTAGCCCACATAATGTATTCGTGAGAACGTTCATCGGACCGTCCATCTATCTGGGTTGACATTTACTACCTTAAGTGGTAGGGGTCTGATTAACAATAACTATTTCCTAAGCATATTGGGTATTGTTTCCTTGAATGGAAAATTCTTTTGTTCTCAAGTGTTTTGGGGTTGGGTTACCTTTCCAGAGATACGCCGTGAAGTGTTTTGTAAGTATTGGAATTGAACTGTGGGGTTATTTGTGTTGTGTTGGATTAACCCCCACGATGTGATTATTTCTAACTGTATTCATGAACCCACTTAGCGAAATTAACCCTTTACCCAACGTAACGGTCAAAACCGGCCAGTATTATTCACAAAAAACACTATCAAATTGTCATTATTTGTTTTCACTTTTTGTCTCAAAAGGGGTCATAAGCTATGTTTTTGATGCAACAAATGAAAAAAATTAGTTATTCAAGAATTTTATTTGCAAGTGTCGTCTGCCTTTCGTGTTAGGTAAATGGTTAACGAAGGGTTTTAACACCCCTCCCACCGCAACACAACACCGTTTTTCCCCCGAATACTTTGTATTGTCCAAGAAAATAGCATCGAAATGTTTGATCATATACCAACAAAGACCTCACAGAGACAGTTCCTGCAAAAGAGAAATGACTCCATCATGCATAGAATTTGCAGAACATATCAGCTGTATGTAGGACTGGGCTGTCGACTTTCTATCCGCTGTCTGTCTGTCTTCGGACAGAGGGATTTGGAAGTAGACGGGCAAACGACAATAAATGGGCAGTGGAATCCGATAATAATTTAATCCTACAGCTCTACAAAGTTGTAGTTTGAACTGAACTTTTACTGCCCCCCCCCCCCTCCCCACCCCCACACACACCTACACATACTGAATTCACTCGCTCCTTTCACTGTGGAGAGCAAGCATTGTATATAACGACACCATTCAGGGTATCGGGGGGGGGGGGGGGGGAGTTTATTGAACTCGGTTGTGATAACAGCATTTCGAATATCTTCTATGATAAGCAGTGACACTTTTACACATATCTCACTTTAATCGAAAATAGTTCTTTTTATTCAACTCTCCGATTGTCAGATAACCCTTTACCTAACATGAAAAGCAGACGACACTTGCAAAAAAAATTCTTGAATAACTAATTTTTTTCATTTTTTGTCTCAAAAACATAGGTTATGACCCCTCGTTGGAACGAGCTCGACGAGCTCGTTCCAACGAGGGGTCATAACCTATGTTTTTGAGACAAAAAATGAAAATATTTTGAAAATTAATTGGCGATTTTTGAGAATAGCGCTGGCCGGTTTTGGCCGTTACGTTGGGTAAAGGGATAAATTGATCAAAGGCAATGTGCAGTATTTTGTTAGTATCTCTAGATAAGGCAGTATACCAGTAGTAACTGAAACCCCTCCTCTCCCACCCCTCGTAAGTTATGAATTAGGTCCCCCCCCCCCCCCCGACTATTCTGTGAGTTATTCTTCGTGTTTTGTGTGCATAAAGGTGACTGCTACAGTGAATAAGTGAAAAACATCCTCTAAAAGTATAAAGGTTCCAACTGCTATGCTTCAGCATTGCAGTTGGCACCTTTATGCTTTCAGGGGGACGTCATGCATTTTTTACATCTTGGAGCAGATAAATATGCGAATAGTAAAGTAACTGTGCTGAACACGTCAAAGTAAGAAAGACGGCGTACCAAAAACTGCCAGGATCAGCTGTAGTTTGCATAATGCATTTGCCATTTGCGCTTTATTGCCCAGCTTTCACAATGAATGCTGGAAGAGTTGCTGGTGGGCCATGCAGCCCACACCTCTTCTGTCCAAATGTGTTGGGTTGAAGTGTTTTGACACAAAAGACAAATACTTCTAGTCCAACGCGTTTATCGAGCCCACGTGTCATTTCCACTTTTTCTAAAATGACGAAAAATCCTTTCCCACGGCATTTTAGCAGTCATTTAGTCTTCCAGCATGTATGTGGAAACGTGCTAAGTTTGTACTTAATTTGTTCACAAACAAAATCGAAAAAGCGACACAACACAATACAAGGTCATGTGGGCTTATCAATTATTTAACCAAAGTATATGATTTATATCATCACTATTGTTAGGACAATGGAATGTCAAGGCTTCTTGTCTGGTATTAACTTCATATTGTAAATACGTCAATTGACCCTTTATCCAACAGAAACTTATTTCAAGCGCACGACATCGGAGCCTGAATTGTATGATACTCTAGTGCGTGTGTTTGGGTGGGTGGGTGTGTGGGTGGGTGGGGTGCATGCATGGTGCCACTTGACTTACTGACGTAAGCCTTTTCACTTTGAGGTGGAGTATGGGCTGCAATATATCAATTGCCTTCAATCTGGGTCTGTTCTGTGCTGTCTGAACTAGGGTGTGCCATCTGTGTCCTGATTTCTTCACTTCTTCTCCCCAAGTCCTTCGCCAGGTGTTACGTGGCCTTCCTCTTTTCTTTTTGTCTTGAGGGTTCCATCTTAGTGACTACCTCGTGATGTTAGCTGGGTCCTTTCGGAGGGTATGGTCAATCCAGTTCCTCTTCCACATTCTTAGTTCCGTCTTTGGTGGCATTTGGTTAGTGCGATCACGCAGTTCTTCTTTGCTGGTGTTGTTTGGCCACCACACTCTCTCAGTATTTTTCTGAGGCAACTGTTGATGAAAGTTAGGATTTTGTTTTGTTTTGGTATACCTTGCCTGCATTTATGCGAAAGAAGCATGAAGTGTTACCACTGTTCCTAGAACTATTGATTCCACAGTTATCGCTTTATTTTGGTTTGCGCATGGTAACTTTAGTATTTCTAGGTATAATTTGAAAATTAAAATTTCCGTTATAATTACAAAATGAAGTCCAAGCTCGATTTTCAGCTTTTTCTTTCGAGTAAAGGTAATCTTGGTCTTGATGTGGAAAAACATTGTTATGTTGAAGTTTTTACCCAATACCTTTAAGGTTTGTTCGTGCGAGTAATGTAGTAGTCATATCGTCCCCCGAGTTCCAATGTGTTCTATGTGCCAGTAGGCACACAGAACATATTGAAACTCAGGGGACGAAATGGCTGAAGGCTGGTCATACACGCGAGTGGGGGATTAGCGTTCCATTTGGAACACGTTCATTCTGACTGTTTTGATATTGTGCACAAATACCATTACAGGCTACAGTCAGTATTTATGTACAGACCGTTACAATACTTTATATGTACCTTTGTTATCAGGTCATTACCTAGATGTTTGTCATTGCTTTGTCACATACTGTACATGTACATGTCTTAACAAGTTGAGCTACAGTGTCATTGACGGGTGGACATTTCACGGTGCTTTGAGAACGTTGTTTCGTAAGTACAAAATCGAACCTTCACATTCGTGTCCTACTCAATCCCAAACACTACATATCGTCCTTTGAGTGCTAAAACATTACAGATGCTGCCTTGATACACTCAAGGGACGATTACAGGTCAGACAGGTAACTGCACTATATGCCTAATTACCAGCGAAGTAAACCCTGGTTGTACTTTTTTACTTTCCCCAATAAACCAGAAGAAATGAGTGGAGAGGTCGCTATACTGGGTCTTAGTATCAAGTTTAAACGTGGAGTGGCTTGGATCCCCATCCGCAGGGCTCCAGTTCCTCTGGACATGAATTCTCCAAACGAACCGTAAAAATACGTTGGTAATTTATTTATTTATTTATTTATTTATTTATTTATTAGCTCAACTTTGGCGAAGCCAAATTTGGACTTATGCCATGGCCAGTTGTCCGTCTGTCCGTCAACAATTTAATACGGCTCGGGCTAGAGGCCGCATTTATGAACCGACCTTTACGAAACTTCTTGGGTACCTTTGTTATGACCGTGGGATGAGAACGAGTGTTTTGGGGTGTGGTCTGAAATTCAAGATGGCCTCCAGCAGCCATTTTGTACCAAAATTAGTGCAATCAGTCTTTTGTACAGAACTTCTGTATGAAAGTTCTGATTTGAATAAATTTTTGTATGAATGTTTAGTAACATGGAATACATCACATATAGTACGGGTTTTTCTCTCGTGCAGAAATTATGCAAATTAGATGAACTTCGATTTATTCAGTACCACTTATACACTGTAAGTGCACATGTCAATACAGCTCGGGCTAGAGGCTGTATTTATCAACCGATCTTCACGAAACTTCTTGGATATCTTTGTTATCATCTTTGGGCGAGAACGAGTGTTTCTGGGTGCGGTCTAAAATTTAAGATGGCTGCCAGTGGCCATTTTGTACCGAAATTAGGTCCAATCAGTTTTTTGTCACAACTTCTATACAGCTCGTATTTATGAACTGATCTTCACGAAACTTCTTGGGTACCTTTGTTTTCACCTTGGGACAGGAACGAGTGTGTTTTGCGGTGCCTTTATTATCACTGTGCTATGAGAACAAATATTTTGGGGTTCAGTGAGACCCACTCTGGGACTCAAGGATTTCTTTTCTAGCTTAGCATCTGACTGTCGCCCACCTTTACAATACTTTACCTATACATTTGTTACAGGCTACAGTCAGTATTTATGTACAGACCGTTACAATACTTTATATGTACCTTTGTTATCAGGTCATTACCTAGATGTTTGTCATTGCTTTGTCACATACTGTACATGTACTTGTCTTAACAAGTTGAGCTACAGTGTCATTGACACTTTCATTTATTTACTTATTTATTAGCTCAACTTTGGCGAAGCCAAATTTGTGCTTTTGTCATGGCCCGTCGTCCGTCTGTCCATCTGTCCGTCTGGCCGTATGTCCGTCTGTCCGTACGTCAACAATTGGATACGGCTCGGGCTAGAGGCCGTATTTATGAACCCATCTTTACGAAACTTCTTGGGTACCTTTGTTATGACCGTGGGACGACAACGAGTGTTTTGGGGTGCGGTCCGAAATTCAAGATGGCTGCCAGCCGCCATTTTGTACCGACGATGCAGAAATCTGTTTTTTGTACTGAACTTCCATATGAAAGCTCTGATTTGAATAATTTTTTGTATGAATGTTTAGTACCATGGGATACATCACATATAGTACGGGTTTTTTTCTCATGCGTAAATTGTGCAAATTAGACTAATTATGATGTTTTTTGGTGTTACTTTCAGCACTGTAAGTGCAAATGCCAATACGGCTCGGGCTAGAGCCCATATTTATGAACCGATCTTTACGAAACTTCTTGGGTACCTTTGGTATCACAGTGGGACGAGAACAAGTGTTTTTGTGTGCGGTCCGAAATTCAAGATGGCCGATGGCAGCCATTTTGTACAAAATTAGGTGCAATCAGATTTTTGCGCAGAACTTCCATATGAAAGCGCTGATTTTAATATTTTTTTGTGTGAATGTTCAGTACCATGGGATACATCACATATAATATGGGTTTTTTTTCTCGTGCAGAAGTTATGCAAATTAGATGAACTTTGATTTTTTCAGTGCGACTTACACACAGTTAGTACACATGTCAATACGGCTCAGACTAGAGTCTGTATTTATGAACTGATCTTCACGAAATGTCTTGGGTACCTTTTTTATCACCTTGGGACGAGAACGAGTGCTTCTGGGTGCGGTCTAAAATTCAAGATGGCTGCCAGTGGCCATTTTGTACCGAAATTAGGTCTAATCAGTTTTTTGTACACATCTTCTATACAGCTCAGACTAGAGGCCATATTTATGAACCAATCTTTACGAAACTTCTTGGGTACCTTTGTTATGACCGTGGGATGAGAGCGAGTGTTTTGGGGTGTGGTCCGAAATTCAAGATGGCCACCAGCAGCCATTTTGTACCAAAATTACTGCAATCAGTCTTTTGTACAGAACTTCTGTATGAAAGTTCTGATTTGAATAAATTTTTGTATGAATGTTTAGTAACATGGAATACATCACATATTGTAAGGGGTTTTTTCGTGCAGAAATTATGCAAATTAGATGAACTTTGATTTATTCAGTGCTACTTACACAATGTAAGCACACATGTCAATACGGCTCAGGGTAGAGGCTGTATTTATGAACCGATCTTCACAAAACTTCTTGGGTACCTTTGTTATCACCTTGGGACGAGAATGAGCGTTTCTGGGTACGGCCCAAAATTCAACATGGCTGCCAGTGGCTATTTTGTACCGAAATTAGGTCCGATCAGTTTTTTGTCACAAGTTCTATACAGCTCGTATTTATGAACTGATCTTCACAAAACTTCTTGGGTACCTTTGTTTTCACCTTGGGACAGGAACGAGTGTGCTTTGGGGTGCCTTTGTTATCACTGTGCTATGAGAACAAATATTATGGGGTTCAGTCAGACCCATTCTGGGACTCAAAGATTTTTTTCTAGTTTAGCATCTGACTGTCACCCACCTTTACAATACTTTACCTATACATTTGTTACAGGCAACGGTCAGTATTTATGTACAGACCGTTACAATACTTTATATGTACCTTTGTTATCAGGTCATTACCTAGATGTTTGTCATTGCTGTGTCACATACTATACATGTACATGTCTTTGTCTTGACAAGTTGAGCTATAGTGTCGTTGACACTTTCATTTATTTATTTATTTATTTATTTATTTATTTATTTATTTATTTATTTATTTATTTATTTATTTATTTATTTGTGTTTACGATCACATACTTACGCGCAATGGCTAATCATGACCGCGACAGTTTTACGGCTGGAGTACCCGGAGAGAACCACCGAGCAACGACAAACAGCTGCCAGCTCCCCAACACCGTAACTCCACACTGCAACACAGGCAGGGTTAGATTGGTTGAAGACATGCGCACCATCGACGTTCAGTACGCCTTAGTACACGGAGTCATCGTTCACCCATGTGAACAATCGGGGTTAAGTGCCTTGCCCAAGGACACAACGCGGGAGTCACGTTGGTAATACGTTAAAATACTGACGACCATGCAGGAGGCTGATCTATCACCGTATTAGCTGTTACTTCTTAACCAATCAGCACACTGCTGTCAAATATCGAAATATAAGCAGCAAATTTCTCCGTAAATGCAACTAAGAATTTAACCAATCAAATCTTATTTTATAGAGCTCGTTGAGCTCTGTCAAACCAGATTGGATTAGTTAAATTAAATGGTGAAAAATGCTGCTTGAAACTTCCGGATTTTGACATCAATATGAGTGTGTGTGGGTGGGGGGGGGGGGGGGGGGGGTAAAGTCTAATCACATCACAGGCACCTGGAAACTCATTATATATAGCCAAATGCTTCGAAATAGCCCTCATATATGCCACCCCCCTAATATATATAATAACAATAGAAAGGCTGGAAACTTCAAACGCTCAAAATTTCATACCACGAAATTAAGTTACTCTCGTATCAAAGTTTTGAATCGAAAGCGGGGACACATACGTGTGTCTTCTGATGCTGAAATGACTATTCTTTCAGAATCCGGTGCCCTTTGTAAAATTAATTTGCATTAATAGCTTTTTCTTAGACGTTTTATTTGGATTTTCATGCTAAAATCTGTTTACAGCCACGCCATTGTTGGGAGTTCTCGGCAGTGAATATCGATGGCATATATGAGGGCTATTTTGAAGCATTTGGCTATATATAATGAGTTTCCAGGCGCCTGTGGTCTAATCATGCGAGATACTAACAGATGATAGCCCATTTCCGCTAGAGCTATAGCATTGTCAACACTAGCTTTAATTCCGGGTTTTCAAAGCAGAATCGTCGAAATATGAGTTCTCTATGACGAGTACGCTCGTTAGGGAGACGTATCAATTGTTTTAACCTGCAGCCATACTGGTGAGGGTTTTAAAATATTAATTGGTCTATACTCTTGGGCAGACTTGGTAATATTATTAATAATCTTCTAATGTAATGAAGCTGAGCTAAATATCATATCTATCTGCATCGAGGCGTCATCTGCTATGCAGTATGGAAGGTTGCGCCTTGATGTACTGAATGAACGATATCAGAGGGCAGATTCTCCATCTAAATCTTAAATAAAACAAAAAACCCTGCAATTTACAGACAACTTCCCCACCCAGGGGCGGCGGAAGCCCAGTAAATGTGTGTGGGGTGGGGGTGGGGGGTGCACAAATTCACAATGCTACCATGGTTCGACCCAGTGTGAAAAAGGTTACAATCGTATATCGGTACATGCACCATGACTCACTGTTTAGTCTCTTGTTTAGATGAATATGCCTTTGTTTGGTCACTGTCCTGTCAGTTTCTTCTATTTCAACAATCTTCCAACCCGAAGGCCAGCCTTCGGGTTGGAAGATAGTTGAAGTAGAAGAAACGGACCGGAGCGACCGAAAGTGGGATTCTTGGGCTAAATTTTGTTTGGATTTGAAAATAATTTTACAGGAATGCCTGTATCTTGACAAGTTTGCATGAGCCCATTTCACCTCATTGTGTTACTACGAAACATATCTGTGGAAAAAAGTGGAGAGGCATGTGCCCCCCCCCCCCCCCCCCCCCCCTGACGCCCTGGCTCCGCAGCCTCTGTGCCCACCCCGCGTAAAAAATACATACAAAAATTACACCCCCCCCCCCCCGTCACAAAAAATAAAATAAAATAAAATAAAATAAAATAAAAAAATAAATAAATGATAACCGAAAACGGAAACAATATAAAAGAGAAAAAGAAATGTATTTGATGGTAGTTGTACCAGCAGCTGAGTGTCAATTCTATTCCGAAATCTTTAACGCTAATTTTTTCATTGTGCTGTAAAACAGAAAGGTCCCTTGGCTTGGCTTCTATCTGAAAAAACAGGGTTTATGAACTCTCACCAAGCTTGTTCAATTGATGGGTGAAGCATGTTGTGTACTGGCAAAAACGACCTCACCAATGAGAGCCAAGTGCAATTTTTTTTTAACTGGTTGAGGGCTACATTATTTTTGGTGGTGTGATTTTGCTCATCAAAAATTGTTTAAAAACAAATTATTGAAGAGTGCCCAGATGCACTCTTCAATAATTTGTTATAAAACAAATTTATATAAACAAAATATTATTTGAGTTTGACTGAATATGAAACATGAGCGAGGAAAATGTTGGCTCATTCCCTCATTTTTAGCTTAACTTGACAAAGTCTCGATAAGCTATTGCCATCAAGCGTGCGGAAGTCTGTAAGTCTGTGAGTCTGTTCACATTTTCCTTTAGCACGGGTTACACCCTGTAGTCCTTATCCGATCGTCACGAAATTTCATGTGCAGGTTTGAAGTCATGTCTAGAAGAGAACGTCTTCTTTTGGTCGCAATCGGCCATCAGTAATGGCTGCCCGAGCCCAAAATCCGAGAACCTACAGAACAGCCTACATGTCGTATTTATGAAGGGATTTCATGGTAACTTGGTAGGATGACTCTGTATAATATCTAGATGAGAACGTACCCTTTTGGTCGCAATCGGTCAACCGTGGTGGCTGCCCGAGCCCAAAACCCGAAAACCATTAGCGCAGTATACATATCGTATTTATGAAGGAATTTCATTGTAACTTGGTAGGATGCCTCTGTATAATATCTAGATGAGAACGTTCCCTTTGGTCATGATCTGTCAACCGCGACGGCTGCCCAAGTCCGAAACCAAAAAACTTTTAGCACAGTCTACAGGTCATATTTAATATGGAGGGATTTCATTGAAACTTGGTAGGATGACTCCGGATGATGTTCAGAAGAGAACTTCCCCATTTGGTCGCGATCTGTCAACCGTGACGACTGCCCAAGCCCAAAACCCCAAAACACTATGCACAGTCTACAAGTCGTATTTATGGAGGGATTCCATATAATGTCTAGATGATAACGCCTCCTTTTGGTCGCGATTGGTCAACTGTGATGGCTACAGGTGCCCGAAACCGGAAAACCTTTAGCACAGTCTACAGGTCATATTTATGAAGGGATTTCATTGTAACTTGGTAGGATGACTCCAGAGAATGCCTAGATGAGAACGTCCCCTTTTGGTCGCGATCATTCAACCATAACGGCTGCGCGAGCCCAAAACCCGAAAAACTGTAGCACAGACTGCAGGTCATATTTATGAAGGGATTTCATTGTAACTTGGTAGGATGACTCAGTATAATGTCTAGACGAGGACGTCCCCTTTTGGCTGCGATCGGTCAACCGTAATGGCTACAGGGGCTCGAAGCCCAAAAGCTTTACCACAGTCTACAGGCCGTATTTATGAAGGGATTTCATTGTAACTTGATAGGATGACTCGTTTTGGAATAATTTCACTGTAAATTGGTAACTTTCGTTGATATACATTAAGTGTGAGGGCCACATACATTAACTGTGAGGGCCACATTAACCCACCCCTTTAGTATAGTCTGCACCTCATATTATTTTTATTAAAAACATAGCATACGGGGAACAGAAATTAACGTATTCCCAGTTATCACAATTCTTGTCTTATTTCATAATCCTTTCATAAACATTGAACATTATCCTTTTCATCAAACATAACATACAGATAAGTTAAGCTACAGTGTCATTGACACTTTCATTTGGAAAGCCCTGGCTTCTAGCACTCAACCAATTAATAAAATTCCTATTCGACTAAACTACCATATTGTCATGGAGTTAGTTCTGTAAAAAAGGAAAGAAATCTATAAAGATTGAAGATTTTACAGCATACGAAGTGGATCTCGATGTAATTTATTTTGGAAGCATGATATTTCAAGAAATGCAAACGTCAAGTGGAATCAGACATTTTCCACATTTCTGCAGAGGTTATTTGAGGTTCTTGATATTTATGAACAAATGCTATTTGCTTTCTGCATTCCGGACACTTGATTTAATGCTCTCAGCTGTTTTGAAGTGAGCATTTCGTTACATGGTTGAGAAATAATGCTGTATCATCCGACAGATATGGCCGTTGCTGTTGAAAATGTCGTTAAACTTCAATAAAAAGACCCCCAGCCAACCAATCATGCTTATATATGCAACCATCATCTCCCCGTGGGAATCTCCGGTAGTGACGCAGTTCTTGTTTACTGTGGTAAACAAGCTCTGTTTCACTGGTAAAACAGGACCCGGTAACCAATGCCTGGGGGGGGGGGGGGGGGGGGTTGGGGGTGGAAGTCCTCTAAAATGGGCAAACGATTGGCTGAACTTGACTTCATATCCACGCTGCGGTCTCGAATGGCCATTTTGCAGAAATATGCGATCTCAAACACTAATGAATAGTAATTAAAACCATCATCGAATGTCGAGTTGTTTTCGCAAGAAACTATTGAAAAATATGCACAAAATGAAGGTTTGTGAAGAAGAAAATACAGATATCTTTGTGGCGGTTGAAACATCTATCAACTTTTTCACGTATCCAAATTTAGAGATCTTTGATGCTGTCCATGTCACGGGTTTTGTTGGGAAAGAGTGGTTCCATTGGATTTTATTTTACTTGCACGATACCACATTCACAATAAAGCCCCCCCCCCCCCACCCCCCCACCCCAAACCCAGCCATAAAAAAATAATAAATTAAATAGAAGATTATTAAATTGTTAATTGTCAATGTCTGGAATATTATGTCTATCAGACATTCAGTTTTCTAAAGTTTTCCAAGTTAATCTTTTAGTCTATTACCAAATATGAAGAGCAGAGGGCATTTGAGAAACAAATCTTGAAGTAAGTATTTTCATTTTTTTGAATTCAAAACCATACAGCTTATGGTCCCTCATTGGAACGAGCTCAACGATTTCGGCCCATTGAAGGGTTCTTTCGGGTTCAAAGGATTAACCCTTTACCTAACATGAAAAGCAGACGACACATGCAAACAATTCTTGAATAACTATTTTTTTAATTTTTTGTTTCAAAAACATAGGTTATGACCCCTCGTTGGAACGAGCTCGACGAGCTCGTTCCAGCGAGGTGTCATAACCTATGTGTTTGAGACAAAAAATGAAAAAATAATGAAAATTAACTGGCGATTTTTAAGAATAGCGCTGGCCAGTTTTGGCCGTTACGTTGGGTAAAGGGTTAACTCATGCATGGTGCATAATATTTACTTGTTCCGTATCATTTGGGAGCATGGTGGCTCATTGCTTAAAGCCTTGGACTTCAGATCGAGAGGTCGACGATTCGATGCGATCTGCGTCATTTGTGCTGTGGCCTTGGGCAAGACACTCCATCCCGATTACGTATGTGGGAGCACGTTGGTGCTGTGTACTAAGGCGTAAGACACGACGACGAAACACTTTCCTTCAATCGTTGTTAAGTCTGTTTGTGCCGGGTTAGTAAGTGGGAGAGTCTGGAACTCAGTGGTGGACTGGGCCAAGAAAAGATACTCGGGAATACACCGGTGGGGGGGGGGGGGGGTAAAATAAATTTTGATTTTTCGAACAGAACGAACGCTGCTTCCTTGCATCTGCACGGTCAATTGCAGTCCACATAGAGGACATTTCGATGGCTTGAGGAGGGGGAGGGGTGGATCCTTCGAGACGACCGTAGTTCGACCTAATTGGGAGAAAATTTTGATTTTTCAAAATGACAGAACACCGTTTCCTTGCATCTGAGCGATCAAATGCAGACTGGACTGCTGGTATATCGAAATGTGTCTATGTTTACTGGCAAAGGCAGTCCACATAAGGAACATTTGGGTATACTGGCAGCCTATGCAATCAACGAGCTCCTTCCAGTGAGGGGTCACAAGCTATGGTTTTGAGACAAAAAATGAAAAAATAATGAAAATTGAATGGTGATTTCTGTGGATAGCGCTGGTCGGTTTTATCCGTTGCATTGGGTAAAGGGTTAACTGTCAAGCAAAATATACCCGTAACTTACAAAATAATAAACCCAATTCACCGCCACGCACATAATGGACTAAATCGAATGATTGTGGTTCTAGTAAGCATAGAAACCCGACATTAAAATTAACCGTAATTAACACAAGGGTGGGGCGCGGTGGCTCAGTAGGTAGAGGTGCAGGCTGCAAGCCGAGAGGTCCTCGGTTCGAATCCCACCTGCGGCAACCGCGTTGTGTCCTTGGGCAAGACACTTCACCCCCCATTGCCCATGTGGGGGCACGGTGACGCTGTGTACTAAGGCGAACTGCACGTCGATTGTGCACCTGTCTTCAACCAATGCTAACCCTGCTTGTGTGGAGTTAGTATGTTGGGGAGCTGGCAGTTGCTCGCCGTTGCTCGGTGGTTCTCGCCGGGTACTCCGGCTTCCTCCACCCGTAAAACTGTCGTGGTCATGATTAGGCATTGTGCAGAAGTATGTGATCTTAAACACCAATAAATAAATAATAATAATAATAACACAAGGGTACAGTAGAACAATTTCAAGCACCCTTTTCGTGGGCACAAATGGCGAGTGGGCGAGGGAACCGGACCGGTTATTGCTAACAACGAATCAACCGATTCGGCCCATCACTGTACAGAGGAATGGCCATTCGAACTCTTTCAGACTTTTTTCTCATCGAGCTGGAAAAATGTAGCGTTATAAGCTGATGTAGATATGCATAAATATGCATAAGTCAAAGTCATTAAAATATATTTAAAAATCATGTTGCATTATATCATGAAATGTAATTAAAGTCGGTCAAAAAATGAAGCCGCCTCATCCCGTTACCAGTACTCCTGCGTGATAAGGTTCATTCAGTAGGTCGCGTTGATAGATTTTAGTTCGGCAACTTGACTGTATTTTGGGCTCACCACTTCCAGAAGACAAAATGTGAAGTTTTTCAGAGAACAGCAAGGGACAGTTTGACTCGAGGTCGTATCGAGGCAGGACAAATGGTCCATCAAATTACAACACATCAAATTGCAGCTCCACGAGACTGGTCATTTGTTTCAGCTATCCTTGTAACGCACAATATATTCTTTTTTTCAATTCCATTGAATAAAAAAACGGCAAAGTGGTTGACATCTTCAGTCTCTTTATCTTTGACTTTTGCTAAGAAAATCCGTTTTCCGATCGATTTTCAGTTTATAGAAAAATTCCAGCGATAACCAATTGACTCTCAGCAGCAGACGACGCGCAATTCGAACGTTTTCCAAAATCTGAACAGAAAACAATTGGTTCTGAAACAGTCTCGATTTGCGTGCTCCAGTTATCAGATTTCAGTGGTTGGGATTGGACGGATGAGTCTCAAACTGGATTTCCAGGATTAGTGTTTCCAGAGCCGACCTATATAACTTCCGTTTGGGGTCAGCCGGCTTCATTGTGCAGTGAAATACTATTTAGTTGGGACTTGCCGTTTTCATTGAAGGAGATAACACAACGGAAAGTAAACAGGATGTCAATGTAATGACCATAACAACATCGATTTTTTATTTCTCTATCTGTGGTAACAGTTTATCAGACCACGACTAACAGGTATTTATGAGGTTTTTACGACTAAACTAGTCACTGAAAAAGTTGTCTGATCTAAAATTTATAAGACCGTTTTCAACGTCCAGTTATTTGGCGAATGGCTCTTATCATCTTGGTGGAGGTGGACCCTGTTAAATAGGCTACCCGACCATTTGATTTTTCTTAATGTGATTATGGGAAGTGCAACAGAGTGGTTCAAAATTAGGTTTCAACGATAATTTTTCTTTTCAATCCCTCGGCTTGTGAAAAACAACCGGAGGTAAGTACCTAGTACGACCCATTAAGGTCTGCGCTATCGTTCGAGACAATGTTTCGTTAACCCTTTACCCAACGCAATGGCAAAAACCGGCCAGCGCTATTCTCAAAAATCGCCAATTAATTATCATTATGTTTTTCATTTTTGTCTCAAAAACACAGATTATGACCCATCATTGGAACGAGCTCGTCGAGACAAAAAATGAAAAAGATTAGTTATTCAAGAATTTTGTTTGCAAGTGTCGTCTGCTTTTCATGCTAGGTAAAGGGATAAACTTTAATTAGACTGTTATGCATTTAAGACATGTCAGTTGCGATCCCACGAAATGTAGATTCTCCTCCGTGGTATCGTATACAATTTCCGTCATCTTGGTAGAAGCGGCAGAAAGTCCTTGAAAGGCCAAAGAAAATAAGTAGAGTAGGTACGGAGGGAGGGGGGGGGGGGGAGGCGGAGAGAGAAGACCCACTGGAAAAAACACATAAAATGTATCCACAAAAAAATGCAATAAAATTATTGATTTTTTGGTTTTAATGAGTGCAAAATGATGGGTTCAGAAGTGTCTGTGTATGGGTAGTAGGGTGGGTATGGGCAGAGATAGCGATTGGTATACAATAGCGATTAGGCCTACCGTCTGAACTGCTGGCAAAGTTATTGTATGCCATGCTGCACTGTAACATTGAATGGTCATACATCAGAAAATGTACAGACACTCACTAGGCAGACTAGTCACTTTTTTCGCTTGTATATTAGTGTCTGGTCATGGTTGTTCTGTGTCTTCTCCTTCAACCATCTTCCAAGTCGAAGGCAAGCCTTCGAGTTGGAAGATGGTTAAAGTGGAAGAGGTATAGACCAATGCTTCCAAACAGAATGAACGTAGAATCCAATGGCTGAATGCACCTAAAAAAAATAACGTTTACAAACAATAAATTACAGAAATGGCTTGTATTGCACATTTTGTTCTCAGATTTTAACCCTATTGTGTAATCATGTAGCATGTCTGTTGAAATTGCCAAAAAAATGCCAAATGGAATAGGTGTGTGAGTGGTGGGGGTGGGGGTGGGGGGTTTGTTACTTGTCCACAGTGACATTTTCGCTTCCTTAATTGTAATGTACGGAAGTGATCAGCCTTTCAGGATCATTCCCGGTGGATTCCCCCTTAATCTACTGATATATTGTTATGCAATACACTGTCGGAATTGGCTCTAAGAGCCCCTTCCAACAATTTATCGCAAAATTATATTTTATTTGGCAAAGGCGTTTCTCCCAATGCCTTACATTTTGACTTACTTCGACATTGTCTGGGTCTATTTTCTTTTACCTTAATGATACAATGTTCCTCTCCCTGAGGCCTACTGGTAGACCTCGTGAAAAAGTTGCAGGGCGGATCACGGGGCCATGCCGCCAATCACTAATCCGTATTAAGCCTGACAAATGCAAGGCCTGGTTCCCATTTTAAAATAAACCATTCAGTAGATATAATATCTGTCTAAATTGCATTCACAGCAGACACGTATGTGGTATATCAGGTCCCGATTTCAATATTTATATATTATTTTCTTCATGTATTTTTGCAAGTGTTGAGAGACTTTTAGATTGGTCTAATTTAGGCACATCGCAGAATCACTGAGTCGACAGTAAGAAAAAATTCGACACCCAGCCATATCATTTCTTCACTTCTCTGGACTTGAGTAGTGTATCAAAATGACTATACTTATGTCCTGAGTTCCAACTCGAACATCCATGTTTATTACATGCCGTCATCAAATTCCACCCCACACATTCTTTATTCGGCTCTACATGTTTATTTTTTCAGTATTTTGATTCCATCGAATCCATGCACTTAACCCTTTACCTAACGTGAAAAGCAGACGACACTTGCAAAAAAAATTCTTGAATAACTAAATTTTTTCATTTTTTGTCTCAAAAACATAGGTTATGACCCCTCGTTGGAACGAGCTCGACGAGCTCGTTTCAACGAGGGGTCACAACCTATGTTTTTGAGACAAAAAATGAAAAAATAATGAAAATTAATTGTCGATTTTTGAGAATAGCGCTGGCCGGTTTTGGCCGTTACGTTGGGTAAAGGGTTAACTGGAGAGAGCAATGCAAAACATCTCCAGAAATATAAATCCAAGTGAGATACATGCATATTTGACCGCAACACCTCATCACTGATAGATTTGTACTTCAGTCACCGTAAGACTCCTTACCACCTCAGGCCCACCTGGGCTTAGTCAGCCCAGGTAGGCCTGAGATGGCAAGGAGTCTTGCAGAGATTAAGTATAGTCTGGTAGCTCCAGTATTTTGCGACTCTGCTCTTTCATTTGGAACCATAGAGAGTTAATTTTCTATAAGGCTTTCACCACTCCCGAAAGCAGAAAATTTAAACAAGAATGGTTGTGTGAATAGATGTGTTCTAGCAATTTCTGTAATTTGGGCACATTTTTATATTTTGGGCACAGCGTTTGCCGCCTCGGTTGAGGAGTAATTTAAAGTCCTGAGTGTTGATAAGGTCGGTCGATGTTAATAAATTCCTTGTTTTACGTCACTCGTTGGCTCTGGTAGACAAATGCGAAATGTGTTAATCAATTAACAATTAATTGTCTGAAGGAAAGCATCCACGATATCATTTATTTCTAAAATAATCTGAGTTGCAGATGCACCAGTACGTTCAGTTTATGTACTTTGAAGAGTCAAAATAGGAAATTTAATTTAAATCAATCTAAACTTGGACCCTAAAGGTGTGGGGGGGGGGGGGCAGGTACTGTTGTTTGCATCTGCCCATATTGAAGACCCCCCCCCCCACCCGGCACCCGCAGAAACATTTTACTCTCGAATTTTAGATACCCAACCCCCCAAATTTCACTAAATGTTGTACCAGGTAGTATGCACCCCTGAATAGTAAGTATGGAGTTCCTGTCGGTGGACAGTGATTCACATCAGCTTCCATGACAGTCTTATAGCTGGAAAGCACGGAGATACACGTGTGGTCATCTTTGAACACTTTTCTGTCAAGTGGAGTCACTGGTCCATAATGTCCCTCTGCTGTATTTGCTTATGGCATAAACTTTGTTCCAGGGCTTTGTTTATTATATAGTAACAGGCCTGGCATTCTTAAAAATGCAGGGGGGGGGGGGGGGGGGCTAAAAATCGCATCCATCGCATGGCCTAGGGTAGCGATCAGCTCCCTTCAAGCTTACAAGAGCTAAAAGTGCCAAAGTGAAGATGTACTATTAATGAATTCTACCTAATGGGCTGTGAATATTTTATTTGGGGTTAACAAAGTAGTCTCTGTGAGACGGCAACAATGCTCCTCCCACACATCCGAGGAGGGGCACTGTGGCCGTCTAACAGTGACCACTAACAAAGCAGAGATATGAAAAGATGTGGGTTTTAGGAACAAGTTGTCATTGGTAATCATTATTTTCTAAAACCAGGAGGGCTAGTTTTCGCCCTCCTTAATGTTTTAAGGAGAGCAGTAGGCGAGCGAATAAATCGCTCTCCTAAAAATACCAGGCCTGTTTAGCAGCCATTGTGGCAACTGCCTTCATTGAGTTAGAGAAAAGTACTAGTTACCAATCGAGGTGGAGGTATTTCATGTGTTTGAACAACCTGTCCCGTGTATTGTAATTTACATCACGGGACAGGTTATTCAAATTCATGAAATGCCGACATCGAGGTTGGTAACTAACTTCCATCCTGCCTTTTGTTCATTCAACAAAAACGTACGCACGGACTCGTGTATTCTCAAGTGATGCCATTTGCATACCCCCCAAAGACAATAAAACCATGTTTCAACATCCAGTTATCAGTGACTGACCCTGCTCAATCTATTGATCTTATCTTTATAATCCCTACATCAGTTCATCAACCCGTGATTCGAAGTGTCAATAGTTACTATAATAAAATTTTGACCCCCTCCTCGCCCCATCTGAGTCCATAGGATATTCAGTTATGACACAGCTGGGTGACAGGCTAACAAATATGCTCTTGCATATTGTTTTGCATAATGGGAAGTGTAAAATGTTCCAGCTTTTTCATGTGTACATGACAGTTGCAGGTTTCCAATCATTTTTCACTTGTGCCTGTTGATTTCTTTTCGTTGATGTATAACCGATATAGGGTGCAGGAAGCCCATATTTGGGCTTCATTCTGCAGTACATGTACCCAGCTCGGAGATTTCAAATTCTGTGAATGTTCTCCATATTATCTTTGAAATGACGTTATTCAGTCTGAATGTAATCGCCTTGTTAAAGTCACGTGAATAAATCCTGACAACGAAAAAAAAATAATTTAGCATTCTGCTAGTTAACAATCATGTCAAATTATGTCGATTAATTCACAAAAATATATGATTTTGAGTTTACTAGTTCCTTTCTACAGGTTCTTTCAGAACGATTTCGACTAGATGGGTTGTGAGGTTACAACTCTTCAATATGACTTCAGAACAATCAACTGAGGCCCCTCTATGAAAGGAAAACCCAACTGATTTGCACAAAATCTTACCAGTTTTACATCAAAGTTTCGACAAAAGAATTGGTCTTGGGGAGGCTACTCGCCAGTTCACAGATGCCTTGAATTCGTCCTATGCAGTGTTACCCCCCCCCCCCTCCCCTCCCTCAACTGGTAGAGTGCTGTAAGCCCATATTTGGGCTTTATTCTGAAGTGCAGGTACGGTACTGCAACTTAAAGGCTTCAAATTCAGTGGCTGTGCATCATTTTATCTTTGAAGTAATATTATTTTAAGATTTGCCTTGTTACAATTTATAGGAGAGTGCCTGTGGGCACTCTCCTATAAATTGTAACAAGGCAAAGACATATGAAAAAATTTTGGTGGCCAACTAAAATTTAGCACTCGACCAGTTAAACCGTTATGCAATGGTTTTAAGACAAAGGCGATTAAGGCATCGATACGGAAGAGAGGGGGCGGGAATAAGTTATCGATTGCATGTTTGTTTTTATTGTCTATTGTGAAGCATGCATGTCTTGTAAACTAAGAGGTTTAAGTAAGCGCCAGCAATGGATAAAAACTTTGTAACATTGATTTATCTCGGTTGTATATTGCTGTTGCTTCCAGCTCAGGTAAAGCGTTTTTCATTCAGCATCTTTAATAGCATCACATTCTAGGCAACTAGGGTTTTAATCCTTTATATCTTGATTGCTGGAGTACGCAGAGCACTGTCATACAGGGGTTTTATTATATGCACCCTTAACTGGTTGAGTTGAGTCGAGGGGGGGGGGGGGGGGATCTTTAAAATTTGTTCACATGGATTTGCTGTATTTCAATTTATTGGAAAGTACTGACCAATAAATTGTAGAAAAATCCAAATAGTTCAAATAAGTTCATTTCAGAAATAATACGAAGCTCACCCACATAACATGATGTCTCTGCGTTGGAGTGCCTTCACTTCAGAATAATGCCCAAATAAGAACTCTGGGAATTGAAGCAGTGCTTGTTTACTGTGGCAAACAAAGCTCTGTTTTACTGCTGAATATGGACCCGATAAAAAATGCATTGGGTGAAGTCCTCTAAAATGGACACCATGGGTATAAACGATTGGCTGTACTTGATTTTACTTCCATGTTGCGATCATGATTAGCCGTTGAGCAGAAATATATGACATGTCCCCCCGCCCCACTCCCCCTCCCAAACAATTTAGTCCCCCCCCCCCCCACAATTATTGATGCCTTTCACAACTTATAAATTCTGGACATAAATGAACTCAGAGTCAAGGAAATTGCGTTTTTTCTCGATTTCAATTTTTTTTCCCGGGGAGGCCCCCTCCAGCAAGAGGGGTGCCCCCCTCTTGTGCTCGCCGCATCTCGCCGCTACGTGGCTAGCGTGATGCTGCGCATCCTATTTTGTATGCCCCAAGGAGTTCAGCAATCTGAACGTAGTGGCTACCCCATTCGTAGGGGATAGCCGCTACGTTCAGATCGCTGAACTAGCCCCCTAAATATATTACTCTTGTCCCCCCCCCCACCCCCACGCCCCTAACTTTGATATCCTGGCTACGCGCCTGTTTCCAGCTCTCAATTAATTGAAATATAACGTGAAAACGCTTAACATTTGCCCAACACAAATCGAAGACCACAATTGCAACATCATTTCTTGAGTTCTGTATCAATTGATGTTCTCTGTTCAATTCAAAGGAAACACTGGCTATTCTGTGAGTGCGTCTTTTCTTCCAAAACAAATTCCTAATTGGAGCCTTCGTGGCGTAAATTTTCCTAATGACTTGAACCCCGGACACTTTCCGAAAGAGGACAGAAAAATCCCTGTGATTAATAAATTCTTGCCCATTCATAGATCAAATGGAAGTGCTAGTCTTCAAGTTACAGAGAAAATGAATTATTTTTTTTCAACCTGCATCCTTTTGCCTCCGACTGAAAACATTAATTCCCGGGATCTTTTCTATCCTCTTTTGAAAAAGCTGCGAAGCACACGCGTTTGTGAAAGTTTGCGTCATGGGGGCTCTAGTTAGGAATTTGTTTTGGAGGGGAAGAAACATACGAAGACAAAGACATTTGCATTCAAATTGAACAGAAAACACTGAGACTGGTACCTAAGCAACCTCGTGTATACTACAAGTAAGTTTTATAGCAGTCACATTGAATCGTGTTTACCCTAGTCCCTATGGTGTCTATTAAACTGTTCTGATACTGTTAACCCTTTACCTAACGAATCGCCCGTATCCGCCCGCGTAATATGCAAATTCAGCAGTTGAAAAAAATATTTTTCAAAAAAATTCAACAAAACCATATCATGTGACCCCTCGTTGGAACGAGCTCGATGAGCTCGTTCCAACGAGGGGTCACATGATATGGTTTTGTTGAAATTTTAGGGGGCGCGGTGGCTCAGGTAGAGGTGCAGGCTGCAAGCCGAGAGGTCTTCGGTTCGAATCCTACCTGAGGCAACCGCGTTGTGTCCTTGGGCAAGACACTTCACCCCTATTGCCCATGTGGGGGCACGATGACGCCGTGTACTAAGGCGTACTGCACGTCGATGGTACGCATGTCTTCAACAAATCTAACCCTGCCTGTTCTGCAGTGCGGAGTTACGTTGTTGGGGAGCTGGCAGCTGCTCGTCGTTGCTCGGTGGTTCTCTCCGGGTACTCCGGCTTCCTCCACCCGTAAAACTGTCACGGTCATGATTAGCCATTGTGCATAAATATGTGACCCTAAACATCAATAAATAAATAAATAAATGTTGAAATTTTTTGAAAAATTAAAGAAAAATGATATTTAAAATAATAAATTTTGATATCGTCTGCGTTGGGTAAAGGGTTAAAAAGAACTTGTCATTTACCTTTGAATTCAAATACTTTCTAAGCTTCGTTAGTTGAGCAATTTAACCCTTTACGTAACGTAACGGCCAAAACCGGCTAGCGCTATTCTCAAAAATCGCCAAATAATTTTCATTGTATTTTAATTTTTTGTCACAAAAACATAGGTTATGACCCTTCGTTGGAACGAGCTCGTCGAGCTCGTTCCAACGAGGGGTCATAACCTATGTTTTTCGGACAAAAAATGAAAAAAAGTTAGTTATTCAAGAATTTATTTTGCAAGTGTCGTCTGCTTTTCATGTTAGGAAAAGGGTTAAATTTAATGCACAATTTGTGTCCTGAATTGGGTGGTCATAAAACCTCAGAAAACGAATGTTTTTTTTTAGGTCTTCTCACTACCTAGTTCAGGACACCAATTGTGCATTGAATATATGTCCGCGTGGGGACTAGGATCGTGAAAGTTGGATTAGGGAAATGGGACAAATCAGGCCCAAATCATCAGTGCCTTTGGAAAAGGGTCCCCATATTCTGAACATGTAGACACCCAAAAGAATCCGTGAATTCATCTATTCAGATTCATTCAGTTGTTTTTCAAAGTAAAATACCCTTACAAAACATATCAGAGTTAGGTGGGATATTTTTGTTTTGAATGATTATAATCATGAATATATAAGCTCATTTCCATGTATAAATTAACCCTTCACCTAACACGAAAGGTAGAGACACTTGCAAACAAAATCCTTGAATAACTATTTTCTTCATTTTTGCATTTTTGTATCACGAGCTCTTTCCAATGAGGGGTCATAAGCTATGTTTTTGAGACAAAAAATGAAAAATAATTAAAATTGATTTATTTTTGTGAAGAGCGCTGGCCGGTTTTTAACGCTACGTTGGTTAAAGGGTTAAACGAATTGGTTAATTTGCACCGGAAAATACGTCGAACGTGAGATGTTTTTACACCTGTTAGTCTCCACATCGTTAAGACGTTTATATAACAAAATAACGGCGAAAAACATGCTGGGTATATCATAAGATTTCTATAATTGCCCTTCCGGGAGATGCACCTGACACTTACATTTAAAACAAACGTATCGTTCTCAATCCAGTAACTCCTATCATGCAATATTTTTGCATTTGTTGCAGCTGACTGTTGTAAAATTCTTAAACCTTCCATCGCGGTTTTGCTTTAGTAACGAATGTTTCACTTTGAGA